>BLSH010029916.1:4209483-4220338 GCA_018402905.1 Glandirana rugosa
ACGCGCCAGCACGCTGCAACATGGGTTTATTTTAAATGCAGGAAAAAAAGGGTGTTTATCTCGAAAGAAAACCACCATAAACTAGGGGAGACGCAGTAAAGACTAGAGGCGATATTTGTTTTTTACTCGCTGTTAAAACGTTTTTTCTTGTTATAAAAAATGAAAAACGATTTCATGTTTAGGTAATTTTTTTTATAAGTACCCCCCGCACCGCAGACTCGAGCTTCTACCGGCGTATTCGGGACTCGAGGCGGTCTGGCGGCCCTATCTTCTCTGTCTTTCGTCTCGATGTCTATCAGACTTTGGTGGTCTATGTGGCGTGTTATCGTCGCTGTCCTCCTCCTTACGCCTCCTCTGCTTTTCTGGGCGAGGGCGTCGACCCCTTTGAGAGACAGGATCCTCCGCCATTTTGCCTAGGCCTCGCGGCTGTGGAGAAGAAGCCAGAGAGTTTCCCCAGCTGCGGGAGCGGGTCTTTTCGTCTCCTCCGCATTCCTCCTCCTGTCGCTGCTATTGTGCGGTGTATCTGGTGGTTTCAGACTATCTGTAGCTCTGCTTTCTGTCTCTTCTATCCCGGCGGTCTGGCGGAGCTCAGGGCTTATGCGGCCATCTTCGAGCTCAGACGCCACGCCCCCCATGAATATTTTTTTTAATGGATTTGTACTTTAGCAAAAAGTAAAAAATATTGTTCTTTTTTGCAAAATTGTCGCTCATTTTTTGTTTATAGCGGAGATCAGAAATGACGCAGAGGGGATCAAATACCACCAAAAGAAAGCTCTATTTGTGGGAAAAAAAGGACGTAAATTTTATTTGGGTACAACGTCGCACGACCGCGCAATTATCATTCAAAATGCGACAGCGCTGAAAGCCAAAAATTGGTCTGGGCAGGAGGGGGGTTTAAGTGCCAGGTAAGGAAGGGGTTAAGTTTATTTTGCAGTCTATGTTCCAAAGAGGGGGATTCTCCTATCTTTCTTTCCCGTAGATACAACAGGAAGTGAGAAAAAAAACTCTTCAAAGTGAGGCAAAACATCACATTTCAAAATGTTGGACTTTCCCTCGGTCCGGGTGACTATGATTATTAGGATTAACAGAGAGAAAGAACAACTCTATTAGAGACAGACAGCAATTTTACAGGGTTTCTAACCTTTCCTCCACTCTGTCCAGAAGTGAATCAACTTTTTTAGTCCCAATGAGAGATGGATTTATTGACGCTAAAGGGAAGAATATTCTGTTATTTTGGATTTCAGTGGCTTTTTCTCACCTACTAAATACCCTCATGAGATTTGTAGTGAGCGTTGATAGAAGTGTGCTTTCAAGAAGTTTGTCTCACTTAGCCAATGAAAATTTATAGTCAGCTTTATGCAGGGAAAACAAGTGTGAGGTAAACAAAAAAAACACGCTCTTACTGTGAAGAAGCCTTTCCATGTGTGATAAAAGTAAATATCTTAATCATATATATATGTAATTTTATTGCATCCTCTGGGCCCATTTAATTGATGCCTTTTTTTTGTTTCTTTTTTTTTCCTGTCTTTTAACCACTTCAATACAGGACGTTTATACCCCCTTCCTGCCCAGACCAATTTTCAGTTTTCAGCACTCTCACACTTTGAATGACAATTACTCTCTCATGCTACACTGTACCCAAACAAAATTGTTATCATTTTTTTCACACAAATAGAGCTTTCTTTTGGTGGTATTTAAGAACCTCTGGGTTTTTTATTTTTTGCGACATAAGTGAAAAAAGTGCGAAAACTTTGAAAAAAAAACACTTTGGTTTCTGTGATAAAATTTTGCAAATAAGTAATTTTTGTTCATAAATGTGGGCCAAAACCTATACTGCTACCTATCTTTGGTAAAAAATAACCCAAATAAGTGTATATTATTTGGTCTGTGTGAAAGTTATAGAGTCTACAAGCTATGGTGCCAATCATTTAAAATTGATCACACCTGATGCACTGATGGCCTATCTCATTTCTTGAGGCCCTGAAATGTCGGGAAAGTACAAATACCCCCCAAATGACCCCATTTTGAAAAGTAGACATTCCAAGATATTTAGTAAGAAGCATGGCGAGTTTTTTGAAGTTGTACTTTTTCCCCACAATTCTTGGGAAAATTAAGAAATTATTATTTATTTTTTTTTTGCACAAAATTGTCATAACAACAAGTTATTTCTCACACACAACATATGCATACTTCCAATTACACCCCAAAATACATTCTGCTACTCGCCCCGAGTATGGCGATACCACATGTGTGATACTTTTTCACAGCCTGGCCACATAGAGAGGTCCAACATGCAGGGAGCACTGTCATGCATTCTAGGAGCAGAATTTTCACATCTCTTTTCCTAACCACCTATTACACCTTTGAAGGCCCTGGAGCACCAGGACAGTGGAATTACCCACGAAATGACCCCATTTTGGAAAGCAAACACCCAACTTATAATCTATGAGGCATTATGAGTCTTTTGAATGGTTCATTTTTTTCACAAGTCTTCGAAAAACGTGGAAAGAAAATGAAAACGCTTTTATTTTTACACAAAGTGGTCAATTTATAAGATATTTCTAACACATAGCATGTACATAGCAAAAATGACCCCCCCAAAATATATTTTGCTACTCATCCCGTATGGCGATACCACATGTGTGAGACTTTTTCACACCCTGGCCACATACAGAGGCCGAACATGCTGGAAGCACCGTCAGGCGTTATAGGAGCATAAATTACACATAAAATTTCATTCATACCCTTCACACATTTGAAGGCCCCGGAGCACAAGGGCAGTGGAATTACCCACAAAATTACCCCATTTTGGAAAGCAAACACCCGAGGTATATTCTATGAGGCATGGGCTGCAGATAGGTACTCGGGTACTCTAATGGGCTGCAGATAGGTACTCAGGTATTATGATGGGCTGCAGATAGGTACTTGGGTACTTTTATGGGCTGGAGACAGGTACTCGGGTAATCTGATGGACCGGTAAAGGGTATTTGGGTACTCTGATGGGCTGCAGATTGGTACTCGGTTACTCAGCTGGGTTGGTGACAGGTACTCGGGTAATCTGAAGGGCAGGTGACAGGTACTCGGGTACTCGGGTACTCAGGTGGGCAGGTGATAGGTACTCAGGTGGGCAGGTGACAGGTACTCGGGTACACTGATGGGCTGGTGACAGATACTTGGGTACTCAGATGGGCAGGTGACAGGTACTCGGGTACTCTGATGGGATGGTGACAGGTACTCGGGTACTCAGATGGGATGGTGACAGGTACTCTGATGGGATGGTGACAGGTACTCGGGTACTTTGATGGGTTGGTGACAGGTACTCGGGTACTCTGATGGGTTGGTGACAGGTACTCGGGTACTCAGATGGTCTGGTGACAAGTACTCGGGTACTTTGATGGGTTGGTGACAGGTACTCGGGTACTCAGATGGGCAGGTGACAGGTACTCGGGTACTTTGATGGACAGGTGACAGGTACTCGGGTACTTTGATGGGTTGGTGACAGGTACTCGGGTGCTTTGATGGGTTGGTGACAGGTACTCGGGCACTCTGATGGGATGGTGACAGGTACTCGGGTACTCTGTGAGATGGTGACAGGTACTCGGGTACTCAGATGGGATGGTGACAGGTACTCGGGTACTCTGATGGGCTGATGACAGGTATTCGGGTACTTTGATGGACAGGTGACAGGTACTCTAAAGGACAGGTGACAGGTACCCTGAATGGCTGTGACAGGTACTTTGATGGGGTGGTGACAGGTACTCTTTATTGGGGGGGTGATCAGTGTGCTTGGTGTACAGTAGGCGGTAACAAGCTGTTGCCGCAATCTCCCTGTCACACACGATCGGTGTGTGACAGGGAGAACCGCGGTAACAGCTCGTTACCGCGGTTTGTTTACATCACATGACCGGCTGTGATTGACACAGCCGGTCACGTGGTAAAGAGCCAATTCTATTGGCTCTTTACACTGATCGGAGTTGGGCTTTGTCCGAGGGACAAGCACCAGCCCTGATTGCCACGCTGCGCGCCCCTGGGGGCGCGCATGAGCGGAGTGCACGTGGAGATCGGTATTGATCAGATGTGATTGGACACAGCTGGTCACGTGGTAAAGAGCCAATTTTATTGGCTCTTTACCCCGATTGGGGAGGGACACAACCCCCGGCACACGATCAATTCGTGATCGCCACTCTGCAGGCCCCCAGGGGCCTGCAGTAGTGGCGAAAAGCGGCCGATGTCGTATGACGTCGGCCCGGATCAACAAAGGGTTCCTGCCGATGTCATTTTAACATGACTCGGTAAGGAACTGGTTAAAGTCCCCCCACCCCTTAGAACTTTTAAGGTTCCTCAAGTGCCTACTGGAAATCCTTTCTGGTAAATTGATCCAAAAAAGAAACAAAATAGAGATGAAGTGTAATTTAAACAATTCCCTACCTGGCCTCAGCTTTGTCAGACCAGAAAACATGTGTTCACTTTAACATTTTATCTTTGGATGTTTGAGTGGGTTTCTGTGCATCAGCTAAGTTGAATTTTTATATGATTTTGGCTAGCTGGTTGAAGGGCATTTTGAGTCTACAAGTTAGGTGTTCCGAAACAATTTTAAAAGATTTGTAATTCTGTTTAGCCAGTCTTTTGATTTAAAATCTCTGCGAATGTACAGCCTGCTACAGCTTTACACCTGTTTGTGTAATTTACTTCCTCTTTTTTCAATATAAAATAGTTTTACATGTGTATTTTAGCTTAGTATTTAGCTTTTGCCTAAAGTTCAGCTTTAATTGCAATTGAAATGAACAAAAACCTTTATTTCACAGTAAACAGGAATGAATAATAAGGCCAGGTTTACATACTGTATATACCAATTGAATACGTTTTTTTGACTGCATTCAATTCGCATAACACGTGATTGTGACCAGCTTTTAATAGAGCCGGTTCACACATGTGCGGGGCGGCCATGGTGTGGTTTTAAAAAGGGTCCTGTGCGTTTTTGGATCCGGTAAAAATTCACACCTGAATCGCACCTAAACCGGTGAACAGAAACGCACCAGACTTTATGTTCTTTCGTCAATAGAACATTATGCAGTAGACAAGTTCTTGTTGACTAAGACATGAAAGCTGTTTGTTTCTGATAAGGTAACAAAGTACAGAAAATACTTGCTTCTTCCTTGACTGGAGATTAATTGGCATATTCTGACAGAGAGGATTGTCCAAAAGAGGACATTACTTTATTTAATTGGCTGTTAATTTTTATTTCTAAGGGAAAAGTATTCTATTCTGTTTTTTTCCAGATCTCCATATCTCATTTTGTTAATCATTTAAATCAATTTACAGTGAATGTTATTTATGTATCTTTGACAATGAACAAGCACTTCTTTGCATTATGGATGCATGAAATGAATATGCTGAGATTCAAATTCTATGCAATCCTATAAATTCTTTCTTCTTCCTCAAGTCTTCTTCTGTGTTTCTCTATATCTTTCATGCATTTTATGTAGTATATATAAGTTGGGTTCAGTAGTTGTGTATCATCTTGCACATGCTGTATATATCTTTGCAAAATATTACCAGGCTATGCCACAATAGTGCATCTATACAAACAGAATTATTTACTGTAAATTTCAGCCACAGGGGTGTTGCATGTCCACACATAATGGCAGGAGACTAAGTAGGTTCTGAAGGAGTTCTGTAACATTCTATTCCATCTATGTGCTATAGGGTAAGGGGGGTGGACAAACGTTAGAATTTTAAAGTTTGTTAAGTAATCCCCCTGTGCCAGACACTCAGAAATTGTGACCCTCCAGCGTCCTGTTATTATATGACTGCCTTTTGTGATTTTAGGTTTACACCAACTGAAATCTAAGATGGTCTTGGTGTGAAATTTGATGTGATAACATAAAATGAAAAAAAAAGCTTGTGAATTCTTACTGCAATTGGATATGAAAGTGTCCATAGGGTTATGGACGTAGGGTTATAGGTTTATGAGTAAGACTATCACATACTTATATATTGTGCCACATTCATTTCCAGTTAAATTCAGCTTTAATCTCTAATGTAGAGATTATATTTTTTAAAAGCAAATCTACTCAGTAGTGATAATTCAGTACAAAGTGGTTAATAACTGGAGTATTTCTTACATCTAAAGGCACACATGGATCAAAACGTGGCCAGTTCAGCAGGGATTGGCCATGTTTCAATCCATGCATGGGCTGGCTGGTTGTACAGAAGTTGATCTACTGGTCGATTTCTATACAACCAGCCTGTTGGGTTTTTCCCAAATGATCATTGCTGCCAGCTATAGCCAGCAACACGAATCAGTGTGTTCTGATGGCGGAGAAGGCTTCACACTTTCAGAATACAATACCTGGGAGTGATTCCTCCATCCACATCGAGTGTGTGGATACAGGAATGTGGTAATTTTTTTTTTTTTAATTGAACATTCTGGTTGAATGAAAACAAATGATTCATGTATAGTCAGCCTAAAAACCCAATAATTGTGAAAATTTTGAGGTAGAGCCTATTCCTACCATGTTAAATCTAGAGTCACAGCTGTTTTATTTGTTTATTTTTTAATCTTTTGGAGTTATATTAATATTGTAATTTTTGTTTTTAATTAAGGAGCTGTGAGCTAATGATATGTACAGCGGGGAGCTGCTACATTAGTGTGAATCTAGAGATAGTTCAGTCAGTGTGAATGTAGTGTGACCACCATTCATCTTTACATTAGTGTGAATCTAGGGATAATTCAGTCAGTGTGAGTGTAGTCTGACCTCCATTCATCTTTATATTAGTGTGAATCTAGGGATAGTTCAGTCGGTGTGAGTGTAGTGTGACCACCAGTCATCTTTACATTAGTGTGAATCTAGGGATAGTTCAGTCAGTGTGAGTGTAGTGGCCACCATTCATCTTTACATTAGTGTGAATCTAGGGACAGTTCAGTCAGTGTGAGTGTGGTGACCATTTAACACAGTATATTTCATTGCGTTATGTGCCATTTAACCCAGTTTATTTCAGCGCGTTACTGCAAGTTTAACGCTGAATATTTCAGTGCCTTATGTGTCATTTAACGCAGTATATTTCTGTGCGTTACTGCAAGTTTAACACTGTATGTTTCAGTGCGTTACTGTCTGGGAGGACAACAAGGAGAGGCAGATGTTCCCATTGCACTGTGAGGGGGCCAGCAGCATGTGTTCATAGGCAAAGGTGGACGTGGTCAGTCCTCAGGCAGGGCATCATTTCCTCTGTTTAGTGATGTTGCCTGTGCTATCCAGCCACATGATGCAGAGGAGGTGGTGGCCTGACTTACTAAACCATATTCATCCTCCATCACCCAAGCAGAGACTAGTGCGCTGTCCACTCCAGCTGCCAGAGTGGCTAAACCTGCCTCCTTCTACACAGTTATTCCTGCCATAGCCCCAGCATCAGGCATGAAGGAGTCAGCTGAGTTATTTGAACACAGCGTCAGCCACTTGCTCCTGCACAACCATTACTTGATTCAGAGGTTGGTTCTGAGGTTGAAAAAGGCAGGAACATGAGCCTACAGAGAGGGGAGAACACTGGTACACAAATTGGAAGTCATGTTCCCCCAGCCTCAGTGTATTGTCTCCAGTGGTAATGAGGATGGAGGAGATGATGATGATGAGGTCACTGACACAACTTGGGTGCCAGATAGAGCAAAGGAGAAAAGTGAGGATGAGGCACAACCTCAACAAGGCAGCCCTCATGGAAGAGTAGAGAGCAGCCACCCTATCCCATCACATTGTGGAGCTGTTATCTCCCTGCCCACTTCCCACAGCTCAGCTGTCTGGGCCTTTTTTAGCACATGTGCAGCCGCTCGCATTGTTGCAATTTACAAACTTTATCCCATGCACATCAATCGTTTCAAAAATACCAGCCATTTGGGTACCACATGCTTTAAAGTGGTTGTAACGCCCAAAAAAAAAAAAGAAAAAAAACCTCTGCAAGACAAAGGCATAATGAGCTAGTATGCATCGCATACTAGCTCATTATGAAATACTTACCATAAATCAACGCTGTGGCAGCATGCACACGGGAGCCGCCGGTCACGGCATGATCACAGAATAAACTGTACTTTGGGGGCCGTTTCTTCAATGTACATGTGCCGATGACGTTGGCACATGCACATACAGTGCATATCTCCTAAACCGTGCAGCTTTAGGAGATATGCAGGGAACCTACAGGTAAGCTTTATTATAGGCGTACCTGTAGGTTAAAGTCATTTAAAAGGGTTGACAACCACTTTAACCTCCCGCCACACAGCCTGTTGGCAAGAGCACCTTAAAGCCACACAAAAGGGGTGCAAATCCTTACACACCTCAGTCTGCCCCCGCTATACCTCATTACCTCTCAGCAGCCTTCACTGACAGGGCTTATGGAATAGCGCAGGGTGCCCCAGGTCCTTGCAGCACATCTGCCAGCAGCACACCACCAGCTGTAGACTATAGCTGGCAAATTTCTCCGCCCCATCTGCTGCAGCAAAAAAAAAAAAAAAATACAGTCACTGCCACCTATATGCCCAGCTTGTCAAAGCTGCTGGCTCTACAACTTCTGCCTTTCTGTCTGGTGGATTCTGCCCCCTTCCGTGGATTTGCAGAATGTGCTGTGCCACAATGGCAGATTCCCACTTGCTATTTCCTTTCACGTGAGGCCATTCCAGCTCTGTACCATCACATGGAAGGCAATGTTGTGGCATCATTGTGGAAGGCGGGCAGCGGCAAAGCCCACATTACTGCTGACAGGTTGTCCTGCAAGCATTGTCAAGGATGATATATTTTGCTCATAGCACACTGAGTAACTCTGCTTGCAACTCAGAAGGATGTAGGACAGGGCTCAGTGCTGCAGCTTGCTGTGCCCCCACATCTCCATACAGCTAGTGGTGATGATGCAAAATTGTCAGCTCTATCCCCTCCTGCATGTCCTCCTCTGCTAAATTGGCCTATGAATTAGAAGTACCCCCTAAGCGTTCAAGGGGCTATTCAATGAGTCAGGCTAAAATGTGCCATGCAGTGCTTCAGCTGCTGTGTCTAGAGGACAGGAACCACACTGGAGCAGAGATTCATGCAGCTCTGCAGGGGCAGGCCCAGAGGTGGTTCACGCCACACCAGCTGGAGCCAGGAATGGTGTGCGATAATGGCACAAACCTCCTGTCCCGCCCAGGGAAAGTTGACACATGCCTGGCACATGTCCTCAATTTGGTGGTGCAGCATTTCCTAAATAAGTAACCAGGGTTGGAAGATTTGCTAAAGCAGGCCAAAATAGTCTGTAGCCATTTCAGGCGGTCATATACAGCCAGTGCTTGGTTGGCTGAAATTCAGCAGGAATTCCACCAGCCTGTAAACTGTCTGATTTGTGGCATGCCCACCAGGTGGAACTTGACTTTTGGCAATGCTGCAGTGGCTGCATATCCAGCAGAGGGCCGTCAATGAATACCTGTTTGAGTATGGCACAAAGATAGGCTCAGGTCAGCTTGGCTTTTTTCCCCCACACCAATGGGTGCTCATAAAGCATGCATGCACTGTACTGTCACCATTTGAGCAACAAGGATGATGAGCCTTGACAATGTATGCATCAGTGACAAAATCCCTGTTGTGTTCCTGCTGAAGCAGACTCTGCATGGTATTATGGACAGGGCACTCAAGGCAGTGCAGCGGGAGGAAGAGGAGGACTTCTTTTCCTCTCAAAGCCTACTTTATCCAGACACCATTGCTCCTATGCCACAGAACACACAAGAGGAGAGGGAGGAGGAGGATTCTGGTAGTTTTGGAGGCATTGAGGGAGAGAAATATATACGTCAAACAGTAAGAGATGGTTTTCCATCCCCAGAACCCTTGGGAGTAGTGCATGGCTGGGAGGAGGCAATTCCAGATACTATAATCCTCAGTGTCCCAGAGGAGTCTGCTTCTCATGCCTCCGCAAATTTGTGGTGCATGGGCTTCCTCATGCTTCAAAGCCTGTGAAAGGACCCAAGAATAGAGTAAAGGAGAAGGATCACTATTGGTTGGCAACCATCCTTGACCACAGTTTCAAGGGGAAAGTCTCAGAACTCATCCTGTCCCCACAGGGAGTGCAGTAGATAAAATCTCTTGAGGACACCTTAAAGAGGAGTTTATCAAATGCTTTTCTCGACTTTGATAGGTTACAGTGTCATGGGAAATGTAGTTTTGAGGCTGCTGTTGGTCAAGAGAGGAGCGGTGGAGAAGGTGGCCGCCTAAGTGTTGCATTTCACAATTTTTGCAGTCCTCACCACCCAGGGCTGTCAGCTTCCACATCCCATCAGCAGCATCTGCATCACAAGATGGATGATTATCTGGGGGCGAAAACAGAGATGGAGAGTAGAGTTGAGCGAACTTCTAGAAGTCCGGGTTCTGCTGGTTCTGCAGAACTTCGGGACAAAGTCCGGGTCCGGGTCCGGACAGAACCCGAACTTTGTCCCGAACCCCGAAACCCATTGAAATCAATGGAGACCCGGACTTTTAGGTACAAAAAGTGTTGTAAAATAGTCCTGGAAGGTCCTAGAGGTCTGCAAAAGGAAGGAAATGTGGGTAAGGGTGGGACAAGTGACCTACAAAGAAATGGGGACAGGAAAATAACTTTAAATATTTTTTAAAAAATAAAAACTTAAAAAATGCAAAAATGGAGATCATCTTCAAAATGGGTCTGAAAAGTATAAATTAACATTAGAGGCCATAGAACTGTTCTAAAATCATCTTCAAACTGTGTCAAAAAAGTATAAATAAGTCGGGAGTACCCATATCACTGTTCTGCAAAATGTGTGTATCACTTTAAATCAAACCGGAAATCAGTGAACATCTCTTCTGCACAAGTATTTCAAGTCTGTGTGTCACTT
>BLSH010029916.1:4237200-4271231 GCA_018402905.1 Glandirana rugosa
CACAACAGTGTACTTTTCTATATTTTTTTTATAAATGTTTTTACACTCCCCACATGACATATCACTGAACTTTCCACTCCACTAGCTACCTGCTATATACAGCGGAGCGTACGCAAGTAAACGTCACTTGATTCCCTTTTAAAACTAAAACACCAGGTGACCACAGGTGGTTGTCCACCATATTTATTCGTCCTCATCTCGTTTCCAAACGAGTACCGGACCCTGAGCCCTTCGGTTTTTGAATTCTCTCGACGACTTATCTCAACTCGCTTGGAGACCTTCAAGCCCAAGACGACCAGGCAGGCTTGAAGCCCTGTTTCAGGCCCAGGCCCAGGCCTGCCTTGGGCTTGCTTCCGTGCGATCGTTCGGGTTCCGTCCGGACCCGGACCCGGACTTTGTCCCGAAGTTCGGACGGACCAGCAGAACCCGAACTTCCAGAGGTTCGCTCAACTCTATTCAGCAGCTCTCTTAAGTTTTTGGCTTCCCGAGTCCCAGGCCATGAGCAAACCTTTGCTCTACTCCTGCTTATTTATACCACCTGTTGGTGGACACCAGTGGACCACAAAATCAAAATTTTCCCTTAGTTCACTGCAAATGAACGCATGCGAGGCGACATATATCGTCCATCGATCACCTCACCTTTCAAGTCACTATACAGTACACCCCTCACATTTTTGTAAATATTTTTTTTATATCTTTTCATGTGACAACACTGAAGAAATGACACTTTTCTACAATGTAAAGTAGTGAGTGTACAGCTTGTATAACAGTGTAAATTTGCTGTCCCCTCAAATTAACTCAACACACAGCCATTAATGTCAAAACCACTGGCAACAAATGTGAGTACACCCCTAAGTGAAAATCTCCAAATTGGGCCCAAAGTGTTAATATTTTGGGTGGCCACCATTATTTTCCAGCACTGCCTTAACCCTCTTGGGCATGGAGTTCACCAGAGCTCCAAAGGTTGCCACTCCTCCATGACGACATCATGGAGCTGGTGGATGTTGGAGATCTTGCGCTCCTCCACCTTCCGTTTGAGGATGCCTCTCAGATGCTCAATAGGGTTTAGGTCTGGAGACATGCTTGGCCAGTCCATCACTTTTACCCTTAGCTTCTTTAGCAAAGAAGTGGTCGTCTTGGATATGTGTATCATTTTGGAATATTGCCCTGCGGCTCAGTCTCTGAGGGGAGGGGATCATGCTCTGCTTCAGTATGTCACAGTACATGTTGGCATTCATGGATCCCTCAATGAACTGTAGCTCCCCAGTGCCAGCAGCACTCATGCAGCCCCAGACCATGACACTCCCACCACCATGCTTGACTGTAGGCAAGACACACTTGTCTTTGTACTCCTCACCTGGTTGCCGCCACACACGCTTGACACCATCTGAACCAAATAAGCTTATTTTGGTCTCATCATACCACAAGATATGATTCCAGTAATCCATGTCTTTAGTCTGCTTGTCTTTAGAAAACTGTTTGCGGGATTTCTTGTGCCTCATCTTTAGGAGAGGCTTCCTTCTGAGACGACAACCATGCAGACCAATTTGATGCAGTGTGCGGCATATGGTCTGAGCACTGACAGGCTGACCCCCCCCCCACCTCTTCAACCTCTGCAGCAATGCTGGCAGCACTCATATGTATATTTCCCAAAGACAACCTCTGGATATGACGCTGATTACGTGCACTAAACTTCTTTGGTCGACCATGGTGAGGCCTGTCCTGTTAAACTGCTGTATGGTCTTGGCCATTGTGCTGCAGCTCAGTTTCAGGGTCTTGGCAATCTTCTTATAGCCTAGGCCATCTTTATGTAGAGCAACAATTCTTTTTTTCAGATCCTCAGAGAGCTCTTTGCCATGAGATGCCATGTTGAACTTCCAGTGACCAGTATGAGAGAGTGAGAGCAAAAACACCAAATTTAACACACCTGTTGCCCATTCACACCTGTGACCTTGTAACGCTAATGAGTCACATGACACCAGGGTGGGAAAAGGCTAATTGGGCCCAATTTGGACATTTTCACTTAGGGGTGTACTCACTTTTGTTGCCAGCAATTTAGACATTAATGGCCGTGTGTTGAGTTATTCTGAGGGAGCAGAAAATTTACACTGTTATACAAGCTGTACTCTCACTACTTTACACAGTAGCAAAGTGTAATTTCTTCAGTGTTGTCATATGAAAAGATATAATAAAATATTTACAAAAATATGAGGGGTGTACTAACTTTTGTGATATACTGTACATATTTCATTAGATGATTATAGATAAATATTATTAGAATTATGAAATCATCCAAAAAAATGAGCAGCACCATGCCGAATCAACACGTCCCTTCCATGCTCACAATCCCAAAACAAAAAAATGCACACTGATGACAACTCATCCAAAGGCCTGTTTTGGATTATGAACGCCATAACAGCATACAAGATGTCCCCAAGCAGGGACTGCCCCTTCTTGATGCATTTCACCGTAATAGGCTTAATCTTTGGATTAAAGTGATTCTAAAGGCAAGAGATTTTTTTACCTTAAAGCATTCCCTGCATTAAGGTAAAAATGTCTCAAAAAATATATTGCCCCCTCACCTCTCTCTATACCTACATGAATCCTATATCGATCCAGGGCTTTGTGTCTGTCTACAGCCAGCACTGCTCTCTCACTCTCTTCACACAGGCACAGAGGCAGCAGCATTGTCTCCTGCTGCTGTCAATCAAATCTTGAGAGGCGGGAGTGGGAGTTAGGCAGAGCTATGCTATGTGTGTCTATAGAGAGTCTATAAGAAGACTTAGGAGCCTACAGCACTGGAAGGGGACCCTAGAAAAGGAGAATTTGGGCCGCTGCATGCTATACCCTTGCACAGAGCAGGTAAATAAAACATATTTATTATTCTTAAAAAAAGGAAGGCTTTACAATAACTTTAATTGTTAGGTGAATCATAATTACGATTAAGCCAATTATGGTGAAATGCTCCAAGGAGGGGTTGTCCCTGGGCAGGAAAATCTTGTATGCTGTTATGTCATTTCTGGTTAAATACAGACGTCCGGGTGAGTTGATATTGGCAGGCAGCTTGTGTATATTTGCATTTTGTAATAGCCTAAATAGTTATAAAGCTCAGTTTTATTAAACCACTTGCCAACAGCCTTGCGTACATTTACTGCGGCAATTTGGCTCTGCTGCGCAGATCGCCATCTATAAATGCAGCCTCATGCCCGCCGTACTCTGCCTGAGGGTGGCCGTGGTTTGGGATGGACTCGACCAGCGATAGCCTTGTAGAGAGGAAGAATGGGGAACTGCCGATGTAAACACGGAGGTTCCCCGTTTTGCCAGTGTGCATGACAGAGATCTACTGATCCCTGTCATTGGGATCGGTTAGATCTGTCATGTTCCCTCCCAGCCCAGCCCCCACACAGTTAGAATACTACTAGGGAACACAGTTAACCCCTTGATTGCCTCCTGCAGGTTAATCCCTTCCCTGCCAGTGACATTTATACAGTAATCAGTGGCTATTTTTAGATCTGATCGCTGTATAAATGTTAATGGTCTCAAAAAAGTGTCAAAATATCTGATATGCCCGCCACAATATCGCAGTCCCGATAAAAATCGCCGATCACCACCATTACCAGTAAAAAAAAAAAAAAACAATAGTAAATACTCCATAAATGAATTCTCATGTTTTGTAAATGCAGCAACTTTTGTGCAAACCAATCAATAAATGCTTTTTGGAATTTTATTTATCAAAAATATGAGGAAGAATATATATCGGACAAAACTGATGAATTAATTCGTTTTTTTCTTTTTATTTTTTGGATATGTATTATAGCAAAAAGTAAAAAATGTTGTTTTTTTCAAAATTGTCGCTCTTTTTTGTTTATAGCGCAAAAAATAAAAAAACGCAGAGTTGATCAAATACCACCAAAAGAAAGCTCTATTTGTGGGATAAAAAGGACATCAATTTTGTTTGGGTACAACATCGCACGACTGCGCAATTGTCATTCAAAGAGTGACAGCGCTGAAAACTGAAAATTGGTCCATGCAGGAGAGGGGTTTAAGTACCCAGTAAGCAAGTGGTTAAAGTAGATCTGTACCGTAATTGGTAGACAGAGACAGAGTATTGCCTGAACAAGGACCTTCATAGCACTATAACTATATAAAAAAAGGACGTCAATGTTGTTTGGGTACAACATCCTGCGACCGCGCAATTGTCATTTAAAGTGACGCATTGCCGAATCGCAAAAAGTGCTCTGGTCAGGAAGGGGGTAAATCCTTCTGGGGCTGAAGTGGTTAAAAATATAATTCTTAATGCCTGTTTGCAGTTTGTTAAAAAAGGCTCACATGATTCCTTTGTGTATCACATATTTTTGCAGCCGCTAAAGAGTGTGCAGACTGCAGCTATTGCTAGTGACATGACTGTATTCAAACTACAATTCCCAACATGCATTGCACCATTCTTTGTCTAGGGATTTGCAGCATGTATTCAATGTCATTGATGGCAAGTGACCCCCAGAGAGCTGGGAATCTAGGAATTCCCACTGAAGTAACACAAGGGAATGTGTAAGGTCTAGATTTTCAGCATGCAGGAGATATTAAGATGACAGGGGTTCAGGCTGGAGCTGCGGAAGGATGGCCATTTTAAACAAAGGTACATATAGGCTGGTAGTTTTCAGAAAGAGTAGAGTTCAGCTTTAAGACACAAATGGCAGATTTCAAAGGAAACTATAAGAGCTAAGGTGCCAAGAAGTGCAGAGGCTGCAGTTGCTCCAGGGCCCACAAGGTCAGGGAGACCATATATGACAGCTACTCTTCCATTGTTTAGCTGCGGTGTGCTTTATGCAGACAACAAAATAAACCATATTCTAGCATACAAAACAACCAAAAGGGTGTTTTATGAGATGCAAGCTGCTGGGTATTTTAGTTATGCCTCTGGCTGTGATCTGTTTGTTCTCAGTGTAACCATTGCTACAATCTCCCAACCCATACAAGAGCTGTTAAAGGAGTATCTAAACTATGGGCAAAAGTGTATTATATTGCAGCTCACCAGTGTTTGGACGCAATGGCTACATTCGTTTTTCTTTTTCTAATTGTTTCTACGTTATTTTCACTTGGTGATCCTGCCAATAACATGCTTCTTGTCTTAAAGCGGAGTTCCACCCATTTAAAAGTCAGCAGCTACAAAAAGTGTAGCTGCAGACTTTTATCAATCGGACACTCACCTGTCCCCTGGTCCAGCGATGCAGCTACCCGCTGCCTCGCTCCTCTCCCCCTCCATTGCAACTGTGGGCACCCGGCTGCAGCTTCAAAGACGGGCACACACTGCACATGTGCGAGCCGCGCTGCAGCTCTCTGAATGGCCGGGCAATCCTCTGGGACCTGTGACGTGTCCCAGAAGATTGTCAGGAAGGGGTGGGGGGAGGTGAACTTCCTTCTGGCGCCGCGGCGCCAGGAGAGGAAGTGGGAGCTGGATACCTGTCAAAACCAGGTATCACCCCCCCAAAAAAATAAGACAAGCCAATTGTGGCATGTCAGGGAGTCACCAACACGTAAACTGGAAGTTCTACTTTTGGGGGAATTTCGCTCACTCACTGTACTGTATTTATGGGGAAACAGCGTCATAAAAGAAAAGGACTAGGTGGGAGGGGTTTTCTGTTGTCATCATAGGACTGCATTGTCATGATAAGACAGGACTACAAAACACCTACTCCTCTTCTCCATTACATAGGGGGAAGTTTTCTGTTGTCATCATAGGACTAAATTGTCATGATAAGACAGGACTACAGAGCACCTACCCCTCTTCTCCATTACCACAGGCAGGGGTGTTTATTGTCATCATAGGGCATCCAAGAGGCGCTGGGACTTTGATATGAGTTTCAGAGGTGGCTCTAGGCTTTGTGAGGCCTAGGCAAAACCTAGACATGAGGCCCCACTCACGCCCATAATGGGAAAAAGAATTCAAGCGATAAAAAAAATTAACTTTATAAATTGCATATAATTAAGAGCTTTAAAGTGCTGGTGTCTATCTCGGTGCTGGTGTCAGTGTCAAATTTAGGCGGTTACGAGGCCCCTGTGAGTGTGAGGCCTTAGGCGACCGCCTAATTTGCCTAATTAGAGAGCCGCCTCTGATGAGTTTAACCTCCCTGGTGGTATGATTATTTCAGATTTTTGGTGCTGAAAGCGGTACAATTATTTTGCATGAAAATTTGGCGTTTTATATTGTAGGCCTGTAATTCTTAGCAATAACTCATTTAAATCTGTCCAAACAAAAGTCTAGTAGACATCCCGGGTATGAAAAAGTTTGAAAAATGAAATTATAATATAATAAATAACTAAAAATAATTATCAAAAATAATAATATAATAGTAATAAAATTTATTAAATAATGTAATCAAACCAAAAATGCATAAATTTGCTCATTTGCAGAATTGTCGCTGTCGTCACTTTCAGTTTCTGATGATAAATTTCCCCAAAAATCAGTATCACTCAATTCTGCAAATGATTCTTATTTACTATCGCTGTTTTCTAGCGGATCAAAAACCACTTTTGACGCAAAGGGACACTTTTTGGTTGCTATGGACATTCTCATGTTTCTAGGCAGAAAGAATGACATTTATTATATAAAAGTGCATGCAGGGCTCTGGGCAAACCACTAGGGACAAAGGGGATGTGAAATGATTTCATACAGTAATGTAATCTATAAGATTACAGTGTACTGTATGTGTGCTGTGTGTTTAACTTTTTGAATTTCCCACCGCTCTCCGTCCCCGTGCAACGCGATGCTCGCAGGGAACGGAGCCCGGCACACAGGAGTCATCTGGCGGCGGAGAGACACACTGACACCGCGGGAGGACATCGCTGGATCTAGGGGACAAGGTGAGTAACATTGCCTGGATCCAGCGATGCAATCCTGAGTGTGGCTCGGGGTTACCGCTCTTGGTACTGAAAATCCACCCCGAGCCACACTTGGGAATACCACCAGGGGGGTTAAACAAGGTAGAAAGGGCAAGACACATTCAAAGAGCTCCCTGGCTCAGATTATGCTGCTCACAACAGACAAGGCTACCCTCCAGTGGGTACTCTAGCAGGTTACCAGGAAAAGACGCATGCATGGAAGGAACACCAGACCAAAAGATAAGAGTCCAAATTTAATTTATTGATGTTGTGTTAAAAGACATCCAATGTGTTTTGAGGTTCAAAAGAACTCCCCCTTCATCAGGGCTTCAGTTAAACATGAGCAGGGAAGCTGATTGCTATATTAGGATTCCTGGCCAGCAGTATCTGCATCATCAGTCAAAATTTGATGCATGCTGGGTCGGTGACATCACATGGGGCAGTGCCACCAGGTGACGTTGCCAGGTGGCCCTGCCCCTTACCTGCATAAGAACTGTCAGACGGCAGAGCAGGCAGTCGGTGGTTAGCCTTCGTGGCGGGCAGAGCTTTTTTTCTCTTTTTTTGGGTCCAGTGGTGCAGCAGGCCTCGTTTGATTTCCATTGATGATGGATCTACATCAGGTTACATTACTTTTTTATTTTTAATAAAGGAATTGTCAAAAACTGCGTGTGTGTGTTTATTTCTTTTTGATACTTTTTTGGTGAATGACTAAGCACACAATATACTTCATACTCATTCACATGGGGGGCTTAAAGGGGGCTTCAAGATTCTAATAATCCCCCTGCCCACAGACCCCCACAACCACTGTCCAGGGTTGTGGAGAAGAGGCCCTTACCCCCCCCCCCCATCCCAAGGCACTTCCCCCATGTTGAGGGTATGTGGCCTTTTATGGTTCAGAAGGGGGCACTCGTTTGTCCCCCCTTATCCTGGCCCGCCAGGCTACATGCTTGGATAAGGGTCTGGTATGGATTTAAGGGGGCCACACCATTTTTTAAACTATTTTGGAGTGGGATTCCCCTTACAAGCCATACTAGACCCAAAGGGATTGGTATGGATGGGGGGGGGGGGTACGCTGTTTTTTCACATTTGTCTATTGCCAGCAATGTTATATTTTTCATTCAGCTGTCAGTCTGATGACTCTCCATTGCTAAGGACGCGGTGGCCTGCTTCTTGGACCTCTCCTTAACAAATGGCAGCTATTCACTGCGTGTTCGGCGGGTGAACATCCCACCAAGCACCCAGAAAATCTGGGTGTTTGGCAAACCAATGCTCGGCCTGAACAGTTCTCCCATCTCTACTGATCAGTGTATTCTGACAGAGGAGAGTCCCGTTGTCAGAATACAATGTCCCAGCAGGGTGTTCTTCCATCCACATCCCTTGGATGGATGGAAGAATCTGACTTTTTTTAAATGAATAAAAAAAAAAACAATCCTTGTATGGCCAGCTTTAGTATTGCAAACCATACACCGATCAGCCACATCTTTGGTGAAGGTTCTGTGCTATCCATCCAATGCATTTATAGCGATGTATGCACTATATACACACAAAGCTTTCTCTGAAATGCATATATATAATTGTGTTGACACCTGGTTTACTTACCAAATAATTAGCATACAAAATAGTGCAGTCTCTCCCACATTCACAGAGGCAGGTATAGTGATTCAATGTTTTGATTTACAGTTGCACTGATGTGTGAAATTTCGCCTCAATTACATTAAATTGCTGTAAAGTGTTCTTGGGTTTCTTGGCAGATACAGAACTAGCGTGAAAGACTTTTCTTTAAACTGAACCTTGTTTCAACTACTGAAAGAGCACTGACTGAGCGCTTGTTACCTTGTATATTTTCTTTTAAGTGAAGAAAGAATGTGTCAAGTTTTAACTCCAAATATATTCACACATTTGAATATATAAATGATACTGTTACTTACTTTTAGTGTGTTTTTTTCCTACTGACAGGTATACTCAGAAAACATCTTTGGGTAAAAATGAAATGTTGATATAAATATCTGAGGAAAAATACTAATCAGAGCATACATTGAGCAGACTTACTGATCTTGTATACCTGGAAACTGATTTTCAAACAGGCCCTGTCAGTTCAGTCTTGGCATTTCTTGTCAAACAAAAGCACGCCTAAAGACACGTTTCAAAAGCAGACAATGCAGTACTTGCTAACCTGCAGAAAATCGAAAAGGATCAGGGAGACGGAGAACAAACAGAATAGGTAAGCATTAAGAAATGGAACATAGTTCTAAAGGCATGTTTCTGAGAGCCAAATATGTTTAAAGAAGCAGCATTAATAATTAAACGTGAGTAAGTAAAATTCAGTATACTTCTTTTTGCTGGTATTGTCTTAAGATTTGTAATGTAGAAATAGAATAATTGATTCAATATCAGTATGGAACGTGATTGTGTTGAAAAAAAAAAAATGAACATCAGGAAAGGCGACTCTGAAATCTGAACTTTTTTTTTTCCTACCGGCGCTGCGTACTTTTCTTCGGTATTTGCCCATTGCAGTCATATGAAAATTTGGGTCAGGTAGCCGTTATGTGAATTGACAGCCGCTATCTCACAAAAAGATGTTTCCTTATAATGTGACCTTTCCTATCTGCTGTGTCACATTTACGCCACTCATGTTGCTTATATTGTGTCATATTGTACAGTGATTTGATGCTACATAACATAACATGACAAGAGCCACAGTTGACTGCTATTCGTGTTTCATTCAGCTAGCTTTTCCACTCAATACTCTCTGCAGCATTTTAAAAAAAATGTTTTATTTTTATTTTTTTAATCTCCTTTTAAGTTAGAGTGCATGGATTCCAAAGGCTCCAAAATCCATTTTTCATGACTCACAGCACAAAAAGTTTGGCCACTTCAGTCACTTAAGAGCATTTACTAGCCCTAATTTCAAGACAGCTGAGGTTATTCCTAGCCCACAGCAGAACTCTTTGGAGAGACAGCCTTTATACATGGAATGTTTGAACTTGTTTTCAGGATAGATATAATAACACATTCAGTCTGAGGATGTGATAGGTAACTTTAGTCGATTCTACAATTCCCTATAGCGTTAAGAAAGGGATATTTACCAAGGCAAATGCTGCAAAGCACCTTAGAATCTAGCAAATAATACCAGTAACTACATAATGTATCTCTTGTCAGTATTAGGATACATTCTGTGCATAGAAGTGAGATAATATTTGAAAGCTGATGCAAAAGGCAGGTTGTGGCCCATGGTATAACCCATGAAAAGCCATATAAAATGATTGCGCTAATGTCATAATAAAAAAGTTACAGACACTACAATTAGAGTTGAGCGGACACATGGATGTTTGGGTTCATCTGGTTCGGCCGAACTTTGTGGAAAAGTTCGGGTTCGGTACCGAAATTTACCCGAACTTGACCCCGGACCCCAAACCCCATTGAAGTCAATGGTGACCCGAACTTTTGGGCACAAAAATGGCTGTAAAAAAGTCCTGGAAAGGGCTAGAGGGCTGCAAAAGGAAGCAAGATGGGGGTAAGGGTAGGACAAGTGCCCTGCAAACAAATGTGGATAGGGAAATAACTTAAAATCACATTAAAAAAAATAAAAATGGGAGGAGGAGGTGGATGTGGAGTAGGAGCCTAGAGGTTGGCTAGGCCGTGACCGTGGCAGTGTAGGTGGAAGTGGTGGTGGAGGAGGAGCAGGAGGAGGAGGAGGTGGTAGCCAACACTGTTTTTTGTTTGTTTGATTTTTTTTTCTAATTGGGGTAGCCCCCAAAATATTGAGACATATTAAAAAAAACAAGTATACCAATGGCTATGTGAGGCCGGTCTAAATGGTTATTCTGCACAAGGCACAGACAAGTCTTGTGGGATCCATGCCTGATTAATTTTAATAAACGTTGGCTTGTCCACGTTGGCTGTGCACAGGCGGCTGCGCTTGTCTGTGATAACGCCCCCTGCCGTGCTAAACACACGTTCAGACAATACCAATACACTGGCTGCAGGGCAGGCCAGCACCTCCAAGGCATAAAGGGCAAGCTCAGGCCATGTGCCCAATTTGGAGACCCAGAAGTTGAATGGGGCAAACCCATCAGTCAGTAAGTGTAGGCGTGTGCACACATACTGTTCCACCATGTTGCTGAAATGCTGCCTCCTGCTAAGACGTTTCCTATCAGCTGGTGGTGCTGTTTGTTGTGGCGTGCTGCTGACAAAGCTTTGCCACATTTTGGCCATGCTAACCCTGCCTTCTGAGGTGCTGGCGGTGCCACAGCTGCGTTGGTGACCTCTTCCTCCTCCTCCGCCTTCGCCTTGTGCTTCCACTGAGCCCCCTGTGTCATTTGGGAATGCCCTCAGCAGCGCGTCTACCAGCATGCGCTGGTAGTCGCGCATCTTCCGATCACGCTCCAGTGAGGGAATTAAGGACGGCACGTTGTCCTTGTAACGGGATCCAGCAGGGTGGCCACCCAGTAATCAGCACAAGTTACAATGTGGGCAACTCGGCTGTCGTTGAGCAGGCACTGCAGCATGTAGTGGCTCATGTGTGCCAGGCTGCCCAGAGGCAAAGACAAGCTGTCCTCTGTGGGAGGTGTATCATCTGTGTCCTCCATATCCCCCCAGCCACGCTCCAGTGATACCCACGAGCTGCGTTGGGTGCCACCCTGCTGTGAACACGGTTCCTCCTCCTCCTCCTCATTATCTTCCTCGTCCTCCTCATCCTCCAGAACTGTGCCCTGGCTTGAAAATGTTTTACCTGGCCTATGCTGGTGCAGGAACCCACCCTCTGAGCCACTTGTGAATGACTGGCCTAATAACCGTGGAAATGACCCCTTTTCCTCCTCCTCTTCCTCCTGTGCCACATCCTCTTCCATCATCGCCCGAAGTGTTTTTTCAAGGAGACATAGAAGTGGGATAGTAACGCTGAGAACAGCGTCATCGGCACTGGCCATGTTGGTGGAGTACTTGAAACACCGCAATATGGTACACAGGTCTCGCATGGAGGCGCACTCATTGGTGGTGAAGTGGTGCTGTTCCGTAGAGCGACTGACCCGTGCGTGCTGCAGCTGAAACTCCACTATTGCCTGCTGCTGCTCGCACAGTCTCTCCAGCATGTGCAAGGTGGAGTTCCACCTTGTGGGCACGTCGCATAGGAGGCGGTGAGTGGGAAGGCCGAAGTTCCGCTGCAGCGCAGGCAGGCGAGCAGCAGCAGGGTGAGAGCGCCGAAATCGCGCATAGACGGCCCGCACTTTCTGCAGCAGCTCTGACATATCCGGGTAGTCTTTTAGAAATTTCTGCACCACCAAATTCAGCACATGCGCTAGGCAAGGGATGTGCGTCGAACCGGCTAGGCCCAGAGCTGCTACGAAATTTCGCCCATTATCGCACACCACCTGGCCGGGCTTGAGGCTCAGTGGCAACAACCACTCATCGGTCTGTTGTTCAATGCCTGTCCACAGCTCCTGCGCAGTGTGGGGTTTATCCCCCAAACATATCCGTTTTAAAACAGCCTGCTGTCGTTTCCCCCTGGATGTGCTGAAGTTGGTGGTGAAGGTGTTACGCTGAGCGGATGAGGAGGTGGTAGAGGAGGAGGAGGAGGAAGCGCAGTAGGAGGAGGAGCCAACAGGAGGCAAAGAGAAATGCCCTGCAATCCTCGGTAGCGGAAGGACATGCGCCAAATGGCTAGCCGCCTCAGGCCCACCCGCCACTACATTTGCCCAGTGTGAAGTTAGCAAGATATAGCGTCCCTGCCCGTGCTTACTGGTCCACGTATCAGTGGTTATGTGGACATTGCCACAGATGGCGTTGCGCAGTGCACACTTGATCTCGTCCCCGACTTGTTTGTGCAGGGAAGGGATGGCTCGTCTGGAAAAGTAGTGGCGGCTGGGAACCACGTACTGTGGGACAGCCACCGTCATCAGGTTTTTAAAACTGTCCGTGTCCACCAGATGGAATGAGAGCATTTCAAAGGCCAGGAATTTTGAAATGCTGGCATTCAGGGCCAGGGATCGCGGGTGGGTGGGAGGGTACTTCCTCTTTCTCTCCACTGTTTGGGAGATGGACAGCTGTAAGCTTCCATGGGACCATGTGGAAATGCTTTGGGACGTGAAAGACATGGTGGTGTTGCTGTCACATCCTCTGTTTGCTGGATGGCAGGTGACACTGACACTGTAGAGGTGGAGGAAGAGGCCGAGGCAGCAGCAGAAGAGGAAGCAGGAGGAGCCCGAGACCTTTCTTGGATTTTGAGGTGCTTATTCCACTGCAGCTCATGCTTTGTATGTAGATGCCTGGTCATGCAGGTTGCACTCAGGTTTAGAACATTTATGCCTCGCTTCAGGCTCTCATCGCACAGCGTGTAAACCACTCGTGTCGTCAGCACATTGTCTGAAGAACTGCCACGCCGGGGAACGCCTTTGAGCTGCCTTTGGTGTGCTAGGTCCCTGGGTGTGGTGGGTAGCAGCAGGCATACTGTCTAGGGGACGCTCGCTCTGCTTTTGCAACCTGCTTCCTCTTTTGCTGTGCTGGTGCCTCTGTGCGACCACCACCTCTTCCTCCAAACTGCACACGTCACTCGCATGACCTTCATTCCATGTGGGGTCTAGGACCTCATCATCCTCCTCCACATAATCTTCCACCCACCCTTCACCACTGCCCTCCTTGTCAGTCTACACACTGTGGAAAGACGCAGCAGTTGGCACCTATGTTTCGTCGTCATCAGAGACGTGCTGCGCTGGTGTTTCCATGTCCTCATCCTGCAACAGAAGTGGCTGGGCATTGGTGCACTCAATGTCTTCCACTTCTGGGGCCGGGCTATGTGGATGGCCCACGGAAAGCACACCAGGAGAGTCATCAAAAAGCATAAGAGACTGTTGCATGACTTGGGGCTCAGACTGCTTGACTGATTTACAAGGGGCTGAGGTGAAAGACAGATGGCCATGGGGTTCAGGTGCCAAATCTGAGCTTTCATCAAGGGACCGGGAGGGAGACAATGTGAAGGAACTGGAGGCTTGACGGCCACCCAATCTACTAGCGCCTGTACTTGTTCTGGCCTCACCATTCGTTGAGTGGCATTCGGGCCTACCATATAACGTTGAAGGTTTTGTCTGCTACTCGCACCTGAAGGAGGTGTTTCACTTGTGCATGTAGCTGGCACAAATCGACCAGCAGCACCACGACCACGTTCCTTATTTGATGCTCTCCTCATTCTGGCAGCAAATGTACTATGTAGCACTATTTATTAATACAAAAAAAAAATAATAAATTCATCTTTTTTTTGATAACAGCAACGTAGACACACTTTTTATTTTTGTGCAAGAAATGCACCACTCACACCAGCAGCAGGAATCTCTCCCTACACCAGTATGATATGATTTTAGAACAATAATCTGTCCCTCACAGGAGCAGCAGGAACCTCTCCCTGTAGCACTATGATGAGATGATTTTAGAACAATAATCTATCCCTCACAGCACCAGCAGGGACCTCTCCCTCTAGCAGTATGTGATGATTTTAGAACAATACTGACATAAAAGGCAGGGGGCAAAAATTGGGACTTTATATGAAGGCTTGGCTGGGTAGAGGCACAATCTTCCATCCCTATAATTGGAATAAAAAGAAAGCTAAAAAAAAGCTGACTGGGAGGGGATTGGGACTTTATATGACACACGAGTGTGAGAGAAAAATACTGGATGGATATGGTAAAACAATTTATTTTAGAAATAGAACAATATTTTCATAGTATACATCATATAGTCAATATTCAAATGGGTCAGTACGGACCCAATATATAATATATGTACATGGATACAAGAGTACAAAGCATACATTTGATGGTATACAAAAGATTGCCCCATCCATCACATTGATATGGTTATGTAAAATGTTCCATTATCGATAAACCTGCGTTTGTCAATGACCTCCAAGTACCCCCGCAGGGGGTTGGTCTAGAAGACCTTGTAAAAAATTTTTGTCTTAAGTACAGCGTTTGACGGCAGCTGGTGGCTCTACGCACGTTTCGTGACTGAATGTCACTCATCAGGAGCAGGCTCGACACTTGTCTAAGGTAAAGAAAAAAATCATATAGATATATTGGGAAAAATACCATGCGGGAGGAAACGATAGTCCTCCATAATAAAAATTCCCAAAAAAAAAAACCAACCTGTTGTATCCATGAACCGTACACACGCAGGCAGGGACGGGGGAAGCCAACAAGGGGCATCCACAAACGGGAGCTGAGGCGGGATGCATGGCAGCAAGATTCCCCCACGGCAAGCCAACATGCAGGCACGGGCGTCTCCAGGGTGAATGTGTGTCTGGTGAAGGAATTGGTAGTGATATAGAACTGAGTGAAAGATAATTGAGAGCAGGTGCATGATGAGGGACTGAGGGGAAAGAAAAAAAAAAAAAAAAAAAGGCAAAAGGGACGGTGGGGGTATGAAATAATGATAAAAACTGGTGATGTGTAAGGTGCTAATATGGGTGACCATACCTAAAAATATTGGGTCCGTACTGACCCATTTGAATATTGACTATATGATGTATACTATGAAAATATTGTTCTATTTCTAAAAATAAATTGTTTTACCATATCCATCCAGTATTTTTCTCTCACACTCGTGTGTCATATAAAGTCCCAATCCCCTCCCAGTCAGCTTTTTTTTAGCTTTCTTTTTATTCCGATTTTAGAACAATAATCTGCCCCTCACAGCAACAGCAGGAACCTCTCCCTGTAGCACTATGATGAGATGATTTTAGAACAATAATCTGTCCCTCACAGCACCAGCAGGAACCTCTCCCTATAGCACTATGATGAGTTTTTTTTGAACAATAATCTGTCCCTCACAGGAGCAGCAGGAACCTCTCCCTCTAGCAGTATGTGATGATTTTAGAACAATAATCTGCCCCTCACAGGAGCAGTAGGAACCTCTCCCTCTAGCAGTATGTGATGATTTTAGAACAATAATCTGCCCCTTACAGGAGCAGCATGAACCTCTCCCTGTAGCACTATGATGAGATGATTTTAGAACAATAATCTGTCCCTCACAGGAGCAGCAGGAACCTCTCCCTGTAGCACTATGATGAGATGATTTTAGAACAATAATCTGTCCCTCACAGCACCAGCAGGAACCTCTCCCTATAGCACTATGATGAGTTTTTTTTGAACAATAATCTGTCCCTCACAGGAGCAGCAGGAACCTCTCCCTCTAGCAGTATGTGATGATTTTAGAACAATAATCTGCTCCTCACAGCACCAGCAGGAACCTCTCCCTCTAGCAGTATGTGATGATTTTAGAACAATAATCTGCCCCTTACAGGAGCAGCATGAACCTCTCCCTGTAGCACTATGATGAGATGATTTTAGAACAATAATCTGTCCCTCACAGGAGCAGAAGGAACCTCTCCCTGTAGTACTATGATGAGATGATTTTAGAACAATAATCTGTCCCTCACAGGAGCAGCAGGAACCTCCCCCTCTAGCAGTATGTGATGATTTTAGAACAATAATCTGCCCCTCACAGCAACAGCAGGAACCTCTCCCTCTAGCAGTATGGGATGATTTTAGAACAATAATCTGCCCCTCACAGGAGCAGCAGGAACCTCTCCCTGTAGCACTATGATGATATGATTTTATAACAATGATCTATCCCTCACAGGTGCAGCAGGAACCTCTCCCTCTAGCAGTATTTGATGATTTTAGAACAATAATCCGCCCCTCACAGCACAAGCAGGAACCTCTCCCTATAGCAGTAGTAGATGATTTTAGAACAATAATCTGTCCCTCACAGCACCAGCAGGAACCTCTCCCTATAGCACTAGGAGATGATTTTAGAACAATAATCTGTCTGTTAGGAGAAGACTGTGCTAAGGATTAATTGCAGTTGGTTGTGGATTCCTCTAATTCCTGGATGAGCAGCCCTATTTCAACTTCCTGCAGCAAATGCTGTCCTTTCTACAGCGTTACCGTGTTCCTGAGCGACCCGTCCTGAGCTACCTGTTACCTGTGACCCGGCCTGAACCCGCATCTGCTTGAACTCTGCCTGCACCGACCCCGGCTTGCCTACGACCACTCTTCTGTCTGATCCCTGTGTGCTTCAATCTGCCTGCCTGTTAACGACCCTGCCTGCACCTGACCACCCGACTGCCTGCTCCTCCTGTACTGCTCTGCCCGCATGTTATCGACCCGGCCTGTCTCACTACTCTTCCATCTTGCACGACCTTCTGGATGACATCTTACCATCACAAGTGTCCTATCCAGCCCTTGTGCTCTCCTGTGCTCCAGCGCTCCCTGTCTGCTCTATCAGGGGTTCTGGAACCAGGGCCGTAAGAGAGGTTGCCTTCTGCATAAGCCAGACTCCACCACCAGGTACGTGACAGCAAAGGACAGCCAGTCCGAGTCTGCGCAGTGGCCCTCTCCTATGGAGGATCTGAGTACGCACCTAGCCGGGCTCACCCAGGCTGTGAGGGACTTACGAGGGAAATACAGCCGGCTGGAGAACCAAGTCCAAGAACTCACGTTGCCTGTCAGCACCAGCCAGCTGGATGCTCACACCCTGCTAACCATGCCTAGTGAACCCGAGGTACCCCTGCCCGAGCGGTTCACGGGGGACCGCCTGAAGTTCCAGACTTTTCCCTCTGCATGTGAACTGTAGTTCTACCTGCAGCCCCGCACCTTCTCGTCAGAAGCTACTAAGGTGGGACTGGTCATCTCGCTGCTAAGGGATGAACCACAAGCATGGGCTCATCGGCTGCTGGAACAGGGGGCTCCTGAGACCACCAACCTGGTCCTTTTCTTTCAGTCCATGGCTCGGATGGACGAGGACCCCCTCCAGGCTGCTACAGCTGAGGCTGCTCTCCACACACTCCAGCAAGGCCGCCGAACGGCGGAAGATTATGCAGCAGAGTTCCGGCGCTGGAGTGCAGACACCTCCTGGAACGACGCTGCGCTTCGTCATCAGTTCCGTTTGGGGCTCACCGAACCGCTCAAAGACGAGCTAGCCCGTGTGGGAGTCCCCCCGACATTGGAAGCTCTGATCAACCTGACCATCCAGGTCGACCGAGGTCTGCGGGAGCGTAGAGCTGAAGAAGCTGCAGGGGGTGTTTGCCCCGTCCGGACGGAGCCCGGACCTTCTCGGCCAGCTCTCTCCCCTGAGGAGAGACACAGACATCTGACTTCCAACCTCTGCCTCTATTGTGGTGGCCCCGGACACCGTGTCAGGTCCTGTCCGGGTAAGCAGGTAAACAGGCTCCGCTATTCCCCTGGAGAACTCTTATCTTTGGCCGATCCCTCCAACCATCTCATTCTGCCACTGCATATCCAGCTCCCTGGTGGGAACCTCCAGGTTCCGGCTATCCTGGATTCCGGGGCCTGTAGCTGCTTCATCGATCTGGCCTTTGCAGCTCAGCACCAGATCCCACTCAAGCCTAAGACCCGTCGGATGACCATCCGCTTGGCGGATGGGTCCACCATAAAATCCGGAGCAGTCACCCATGAGACAGTGCCTCTTCTTGCCCGGACAGCTGGCGGACACATGGAACATCTGTCATTGGACGCCATAACGTCCCCTCTGTGCCCAGTCATTTTGGGTCTACCATGGCTCCGGGCACACAATCCTACCATTGACTGGCCCTCGGGAGAGGTCCAGTTTCTCTCCTCATACTGTCAGCAACACTGT
Organism: Glandirana rugosa; assembly: GCA_018402905.1. Classification (NCBI taxonomy): domain Eukaryota; kingdom Metazoa; phylum Chordata; class Amphibia; order Anura; family Ranidae; genus Glandirana; species Glandirana rugosa. The sequence continues at coordinate 4,255,726 of BLSH010029916.1, forward strand.
TTGCCACCAGCTCCGGAATTCCCCTCTTCTGTGCTCTGTCTGGACTCTGATTCTGATAACGAAACCCGTCTCGCTGTTCCATCTGCCTACCATGAGTTTCTGGATGTGTTCAGCAAGAAAGGGGCAGATGTTCTCCCACCTCACAGGTCGCACGATTGCCCGATAGAGCTGCTACCGGGGGCAGAAGTACCCTTTGGCCGAATCTACCCGCTCTCTGAGTTGGAACTGAAAGCCCTCAAGGCTTATCTGGATGATAACCTTCAGAAAGGGTTCATCCGGCCCTCCACTTCCCCTGCAGGTGCTGGAATATTCTTCGTGGAGAAAAAAGACCACACTCTCAGACCCTGCATAGACTATCGGGACCTTAACAGGATTACCATTAAGAACCGGTACCCCTTGCCACTGGTCCCTGAGTTATTTCAAAGACTAGGAACTGCTGCTGTGTTTACCAAACTTGATCTTCGGGGAGCCTATAACCTGATTCGCATCCGGGAGGACGATGAGTGGAAGACTGCCTTCAGGACGCGCTTCGGCCACTTTGAGTACTTAGTGATGCCCTTTGGGCTCTGCAATGCGCCAGCCACTTTCCAGCACCTAGTAAATGATGCGTTTCGGGACTACTTGGATCAGTTTGTCATCATTTACTTGGATGACATCCTCATCTTTTCAACTTCCCTGGAGGATCATCGCAGGCATGTCAGGTGCGTCCTACAACGCCTTTGGCAGAATGGACTCTTTGCTAAGGCTGAAAAGTGTGCCTTTGAGTGTTCCCGAATCTCATTCCTGGGCTTCGACATCTCCGTCACTGGGGTAACCATGGATCCCCAGAAAGTCGCTGCTATTTTGGATTGGCCAGCTCCCGTGGACAGGAAAGGGGTCCAACGGTTCATCGGATTTGCCAACTTCTATAGGAAGTTTATTAGAGGATTCTCTGCGGTGATCGCACCCATCACCCAACTCACTAAACAGGGCTCCCGTTTCCATTGGTCCCCCGAGGCCCAAATGGCCTTCCAGAAACTCAAGGAACTGTTTACCACGGCCCCTGTTCTCAAACACCCAGATTCGGCTCTGCCTTATACTCTGGAGGTGGACGCTTCTGAGACAGCAGTGGGAGCAGTTCTATCCCAGAGACAGGGTCCCAAGGCCTCGCTTCACCCCATTGCTTTCTTCTCCCGCAAGCTCACAGCGCCAGAAAAGAATTATGACGTGGGAGACCGGGAACTTCTGGCAATCAAATTCGCCCTGGAGGAATGGCGGTATTTGCTGGAAGGAGCCTTACACCCTGTCATGGTATTCACTGACCATAAGAACCTAGAGTACCTGCGCACTGCTAAAAGGTTGAGACCACGCCAGGCACGATGGGCTCTATTTTTCTCTCGTTTTAACCTGCATATCACCTACAGGCCCGGGTCGAAGAGCGTGAAGCCGGACGCTCTGTCCAGGATGTTCAGTGAGCCTGGCGACTCCACGCCACCTGATACCATCCTCCCACCCCGGAGCTTCTTACTACTGCAGGTGGATTTGCTGGCTCGAGTTAAGCGGTCCCTGGCGGGATCAACCATGTCTCCTGATTCCAGGCTGACACTGAAAGATGGACTGTGGTGGTTCCGGGATAAACTCTTCATTCCAGTACAGCAGCGTCTAACAGTGCTGGAACTCTGTCACGACCACCAATTGGCCGGACACTTTGGCGGTCGTAAGACTGCAGAACTGTTGTTACGTTCCTTTTGGTGGCCTTCTGCTGACAAGGACTGCCGGAAATATGTCAGCGCTTGTCCGGTCTGTGCCCAACACAAGACCAGCCGGGCAAAAGCATGGGGTCTGTTAAATCCGCTGCCCATTCCTGAACGGCCATGGTCACACATATCAATGGATTTTATTGTGGAACTACCCCCATCTGAAGGATTCAATTCCATTTTTGTCATTGTGGATCGCCTCACCAAAATGGCCCACTTCATCCCTATGAAGGGCACTCCCACGGCAACTGAAACGGCAGGGACATTTATCAAGGAAGTGGTCCGACTGCATGGACTCCCTATCAACATTGTCTCTGATCGTGGGGTGCAGTTCACTTCCCGGGTCTGGAAAGCCCTGTGTTCCGCATTAAACATTGAACTAGCATTTTCCTCTGCATATCACCCCCAGTCAAACGGCCAGACAGAGAGGACTAACCAGACCCTAGTACAGTAAATCCGCTGCTACTCGTCTTTTTCTCAGGATGACTGGGTCTCGCTGTTACCTATGGTGGAGTTTGCGTACAACAACACCGAGCACTCAGCCACAAAGCAGTCCCCATTCTGGGCGAACCTGAATCTGTGAGGGACAGATTATTGTTCTAAAATCATCTCCTAGTGCTATAGGGAGATGTTCCTGCTGGTGCTGTGAGAGACAGATTATTGTTCTAAAATCATCTCCTGCTGCTATAGGGAGAGGTTCCTGCTGGTGCTGTGAGGGACAGATTATTGTTCTAAAATCATCTCCTACTGCTATAGGGAGAGGTTACACTAGCCTATCGCACCCATGCCATTAGTAGGCATGGCTGTGATGACTTCTAAGGGCAAACAAGTGAAACGCTTGTTGATTAGCTGCCCTGCAGCTATTCAACAGGCGCCAAAAATAGTCTGGGTCACATGATGCACTGGCCAATCACAGCCATGCCATTAGTATGCAAGGCTGTGATGGCTTCTAAGGGAAAACGAGTAAAACGCTTGTTGATTGGCGGCCCTGCAGCTATAGAAAAGGCGCACAAAATACCCGATCCTGGACTTTTTTTCAAATGGGCACAGACACCCCAAAGTCCGGTACGGACCCGAACTTTACAGTCAGGGTTTGCTCAACTCTAACAGAGTATTGTGTACTAATCAGAAAAATAATAAAGTGCAGCTGTAATTAAGAGGCAGAAACTGCTCATTGCTCATGGATAGCAACCTCTGGAGGGTTCCATGAAAGCCTGGTTGAGAAAAGCTGGGCTATACCATGAGAAAAATAATAAAGTGCAGCACGAAATGTAACAAAATAGTACCCAAATCAATAAGCATAAACAGTAATGATACCGTATATTAAATATTAAAGTGCAATGTGCAGACAAGTGTGCAACGATCCAAAAAGTGGAAAGTCCACAGGTAAGGAATTATAAAAAAAATTAATAAAAGAACAGCTATTGTGTATCAAGACAGTCTGAATGTAGAAAGTTGAAAGTTAAATCCATTCCAGCAGCAGTTGAAAAAGGCAACCAGCATACACTTAAGGAGTCACCATAGCATGTGCATCCACCACCCGGGAGGGAGAGTAAACACGCTTACCGGAATGTATGGACTCAAATGCCAGTGGCGATATATATATTTTTTGAATTAACCACGCATAAGGAAGGAAATACCCGGAAGATGATCAAAAGAGTAATCTCTGGGAATCAGTCACTGCAGTACTCCACAACGACCAATCCTCTTGTTGGAACAAGAACTCAGACATTCATAAAAGACACAAAGTCTCAACATAGTGTAAAACCATCCCTTACATTTTTTATTTAAAAAATAGAAAACTTACATCAACTCTAAAGTAACGAGCATATCAATAGGACATTTCCATAAATGTGATCACATAAAGTATCAAACAGGGGCAATGACATGGAACAAGCTCAGTCTAACCCAACGCGTTTCCTCCTCATAGGCATCAGCTGGGGTATGAGTCTAAGTCCAGTCATTGCCCATATATAGTATCTCACAAAAGTGAGTACACCCCTCTCATTTTTGTAAATATTTTATTATATCTTTTCATGTGACAACACTGAAGAAATTACACTTTGCTACAATGTAAAGTAGTGAGTGTACATCTTGTATAGCAGGATAAATTTGCTGTCCACTCAAAATAACACAACACACAGCCTTTCATGTCTAAACTGCTGGTAACAAAAGTGAATGCACCCCTAAGTAAAAATGTCCAAATTGAACCCAATTAGCGATTTTCCCTCCCCGATGTCATATGACACGTTAGTGTTACAAGGTCTCAGGTGTGAATGGGGAGCAGGTGTGTTGAATTTGGTGTTATCGCTCTCACTCTCTCATACTGGTCACTGGAGGTTCAACATGGTATCTCATGGTAAAGAACTCTGAGGATCTGAAAACAAGAATTGTTGCTCTACATAAAGATGGCCTAGGCTATAAGAAGATTGCCAAGACCCTGAAACTGAGCTGCAGCACAGTGGCCAAGACCATAAAGCGGTTTAACAGGACAGGTTCCACTCAGAACAGGCCTCGCCATGGTCGACCAATGAAGTTGAATGCACACTCTCAGCGTGATATCCAGAGGTTGTCTTTGGGAAATAGACATATGAATGCAGCCAGCATTGCTGCAGAGGTTAAAGGGGTGGGGGGTCAGCCTGTCAGTGCTCAGACCATACGCCGCACACTGAATCAAATTCTTCTGCCTCGTTATCATCCCAGAAGTAAGCCTCTTCTAAAGATGATGCACAAGAAAGCCCGCAAACAGTTTTCTGAACACAAACAGACTAAGAACATGGATTACTGGAACCATGTCCTGTGGTCTGATGAGACCAAGATAAACTTATTTGGTTCAGATAGTGTCAACCGTGTGTGGCTGCAACCAGGTGAGGAGTACAAAGACAAGTGTGCCTTGCCTACAGTCAAGCATGGTGGTGGGAGTGTCATGGTCTGGGGCTGCATGAGTGCTGCTGGCACTGTGAGCTACAGTTCATTGAGGGAACCATGAATACCAACATGTACTGTGACATACTGAAGCAGAGCATGATCCCCTCCCTTCAGAGACTGGGCCGCAGGGCAGTTTCCAACATGATAAGGACCCCAAATACACCTCCAAGATGACCACTGCCTTGCTAAAGAAGTTGAGGGTTAAGGTGATGGACTGGCCAAGCATGTCTCCAGACCTAAACCCTATTGAGCATCTGTGGGGCATCCTCAAGCAGAAGGTAGAGAAGCGCAAGGTCTCTAACATCCACCAGCTTCATGATGTCGTCATGGAGGAGTGGAAGAGGACTCCAGTGGCAACCTGAGAAGCTCTAGTGAACTCCATTCTCAAGAAGGTTAAGGCAATGCTGGAAAATAATGGTGGCCACACAAAATATGGACATTTTCACTTAGGGTGTACTCACTTTTGTTGCCAGCGGTTTAGACATTAATGGCTGTGTGTTGAGTTATTTTGAGGGGACAGCAAATTTACACTGTTATACAAGATGCACACTCACTACTTTACATTGTAGCAAAGTGTCATTTCTTCAGTGTTGTAATATACTGCGGACGAGCGGCCGCTGTAGGCAAAGCAATGTATCTGTTCGTCACTGCCTACTTCCAGGTTTAGGGCACGTGCATGTGTGCCCCTTGCCCGGCTCCCACGGTGATTGTATGCAGTGGGAGCCTGTCAGCAAGTCCCAGCTAAAGATTCATGGCCGGGACCTACCGATCAGCTGTGTGCAATCACAGCCTAGAGCTCTTGTGTTGGTAAACAGCAATGAGCTCTATAGGAAGGGAACGATCTGTTAGTGTCTCAGAAACTGAGAGGTCAGTTAGTAAAGGCAGCACACTGTAAGCATATTACACATAGTTAGGCACATATTTAACCCCTTGATCGCCTTCAAAGTTAACAGCTTCTCAGCCAGTGTCATTAGCACAATGACAGTGTATAGTATTATCACTGATCACTGTATTAATGTCACTGGTGATGTCAGTGGCAGTTAGTAATTTCCCACCAGCGTCAGTTAGTGTCCAATCATTAGTATTATAAAAGTAAACAGAAAAATACAAAATCCACTATGTACAGTATCTCACAAAAATGAGTACACCCCTCACATTTATTTTATTATAGCTTTTCATGTGACAACACTGAAGAAATGACACTTTGCTACAATGTAAAATAGTGAGTGTACAGCTTGTATAACAGTGTCAATTTGTTGTCCAATCAAAATAAACACACAGCCATTAATGTTTAAAACACTGGCAACAAAAGTGAGTACACCCCTAAGTGAAATTGTCCAAATTGGGCCCAATTAGCCATTTTTCCCTCCCCGGTATCATGTGACTTGTTAGTGTTACAAGGTCTCAGGTGTGAATGGGGAGCAGGTGTTGTAAATTTGGTGTTATCATTCTCACTCTCTCATACTGGTCACTGGAAGTTCAATATGGCACCTCATGGTAAAGAACTCTCTGAAGATCTGAAAAAAATAATTGTTGCTCTACATAAACATGGCCTAGGCTATAAGAAGATTGCCAAGACCCTGAAGCTTAGCTGCAGCATGGTGGCCAAGACCATACAGCGGCTTAACAGGACAGGTTCAACTCAGAACAGGCCTCGTTATGGTTAATCAAAGAAGTTGAGTGCACATGCTCAGTGTCATATCCAGAGGTTGTCTTTGGGAAATAGACATATGAGTGCTGCCAGCATTGCTGCAGAGGTTGAAGGGGTAGGGCAGTATTCCAACATGATAACGACCCCAAACACACCTCCAAGACGACCACTGCCTTGCTAAAGAAGCTGAGGGTAAAGGTGATGGACTGGCCAAGCATGTCTTCAGACCTAAACCCATCTGTGGGGCATCCTCAAATGGAAGGTGGAGGAGCAAAAGGTCTCTAAAATCCACCAGCTCTGTGATGTCGTCATGGAGGAGTGGAAGAGGAAATAATGGTGGCCACACAAAATATTGATACTTTGGGCCCAATTTGGACATTTTCGCTTAGGGGTGTACTCACTTTTGTTGCCAGCAGTTTAGACATTAATGGCTGTGTGTTGAGTTATTTTGAGGGGACAGCAAATTTTCACTGTTATACAAGCTGTACACTCACTACTTTACATTGTAGCAAAGTGTAATTTCTTCAGTGTTGTCACATGAAAAGATATAATAAAATATTTACAAAAATGTGAGGGGTTCACTCACTTTTGTGAGATACTGTATATACCATAGTTTGTTGTCGCTACAACTTTCACGCAAACCAATCAATTAACACTTATTGGGATTTTTTTAAATCAAAAACATTTAGCAGAATACATTAATTTGTTAAGAAATTAGATTTTTAAAAATTTTTATTGGACATGTTTTATAGCACAAAGTAAAAAATATTTTGTTTTCAAAATTTTCAGTATTTTTTTAATTTATATTGCAAAATAATCAAAAACTCTGTGGTGATCAAATACCACCAAAAGAAAGCTCAATTTGTGTGAAAAAAATAGTATAACGTTTGTTTGGGTACATCGTTGCATGACTGCGCAATCACCAGGTAAAATAGTACAGTGCCAAATAGCAGAAAATGGTCTGGTCATGAAGGGGGTAAATCATCGAGAGCTGAAGTGGTAAAGCTGAAACATATTATTTTGTTTTCATTTTCAGTTTGGATACATTTTAAATTATCAGAGTGGGAACTAATCGTATGGTTAGACAGTCCCTTTTAAAAAATATTCTGCGAATTGTTATGAATGTGTTATTAAAAAGTTAGAAAGTATAAACAAGTTTCCAAAGGAACCTTTTAGGTTAAAAATATGGAAACTGCTATTGTTGACTTTGATACATGTTTCACGGCTGCTTTTCATTGTTTTTTGACTGTTTCTTCTGGCACATGATATGTCACTGACCCACAACAAGTGTTTTCATTTTAGGTTTCTCAACTGCTGAATTGCACGTTTCTTTAACCACTTGCCTACTGGGCAGTTTCACCCCCTTCCTGCCCATGCTACGCTGTCCCCCAACAATATGTTTATAATTTTTTTGAGACAGATAGAGCTTTCTTTTGGTGGTATTTAATCACTACTATGTTTTTTATTGTTTGCTAAACAAACAAAGACCAAAAATTAAAAAAACAAGTTTTTCTTAATTTTCTAAACATGTAATTTTTCTCCTTCACTTATATGTGCTGATGAGGCTGTATGGATGGGCACTGATAGGCTGCACTAATGGGCACTAATGAGGAGGCACTGATGAGGCTGCACTGATATGTGGCACTGATAGGCAGCACAGATGGGCACTGATTGGCACAGGCTGGCAGCACTGAAGGGGAACAGATTGACAGCAAAAGATGTGCAGCACTTGTGGGCACTGTTGGAGCAGCACTGATCATCAGGACACTGATGATCAGTGCCATGATTACCGGTGTAAATGTCCCCTGTGTGGATTTGCCGGCTATCAGCTGTCCTCTCCACATGTGCTGTCAACCGGCAAATACTGTCTACATTGTAATCTGATTGGACACAGGTGGTCACATGGTAAAGAGCAGGGGTGCAGGAAGTGTGATCACAGGAGGATATCCATAGATGCCCTTCCAGCAATGTGAGTCCACAATGTAGACGTCTTTCGGCTATAGCACATGCAGTAGGGTTGCCACCTCTTCCCTTTAAACCTGAACATATATGAATCACACAGGCTCTGAGGCTAATTTAATGCAGATAAGGCACCAAGTGAGTTTAATTACCACCTTAATCAGCCACAGAACCTGTGTAATTAATATATGTTCGGGTTTAAAGGGATGAGGTGGCAACCAGGGGCGTAACGATAGGGGTTGCAGGGGTTGCAATTGCAACCGGGCCCCATGGTCCAGGGGGCCCATGTGCCTCCCTTGTACACCTGAATAGGAGGGATGGCGGGGGTGGCATTTAGAGGACCCAATCTCCTCCATTTTCCTCTGTCCAGTTTACTTGTCTTCTGCTGTTCCCAGGGCCCCTGTGTGCTTCCCTGGTCCCCCTGGGGCCTGCTGCAGAACTTGTGAAAGGGCCCCACTGCAGTACCGTAATAAAGGGACCCATGATAGGAGTAAAGGGCCCCGGGAACAGTGGGAAGAGGGAAGGGCCCTGGCCAGGGGTCAGGGGGCCCTTCATAATTTCTTGCACCGGGGCCCTGAAGGTTCTAGTTACGCCTCTGGTGGCAACCCTAATGGGCAGGAGGTAGTTAAGATCAGCAATTTGCCAAATAGTTAGACAAAGCATTCATAGACCTGGAACATGCATTTTCAAAAACATGTCAGAAATGGCAGTTCCCATACTTCTATCGCAACGGTTCCTTTTAAATGTTGTCATTGTCTTCTGCATGCATTTTATCTTGCTTTCATTAAAAACACGGTGTGTGCATAGGATGGAGGGGATTCATTTGAGTATCACTCTATTTTCTGAAACCAAATGCTAGACCATAGCATTTATAAACACCCATTCATTTTTTCAGAGTTTTGTTTGTGACAAATTTTCTTATTTTCAGAAGGGCACAACGAAACATTTTTGATTTTCATATACAATATGTTTACTCCATCCATTAAGTGCTTTCATACTTTAAGGGCATGAATTGATGGGCTTGCTTTCAGGTGCATTCAGCATGCATTTGAGATCACTTTTAGTTGCTTCTGATTTCCATCAGAGTTCTTCACAGCTGCATTTGACCCATTGTTTAACCTATTTTAAACTGTTTTTGTATTCACATTGATTTGTATGGCAGAGAAGCAGTTCTGACACAAATAAAAGCTTGTGTACACAGACTCTTTAATTTAGGGCCTCCGCGTTTTTTAGCGTTTTTTGCAGCTCTCCATGTTATTCAATGGCCCCATACAAACGCTGATGTTGTTGAGCTGTAGAAGGCTTCGGCATTCTTAAGCTGTAAATCGAATGCAGGACCCGCGCATTCCGAGGCTGTAGTGTTATGGCGTTTTTGCCGCTGAGCCGGCAAAACGCTCACTAATGCGCATTAACGCTTAACAATGTTAACTGGTGTTTTTAGCACCAGCGTTTTTAGGTTAAAAAATAGCAGAGGAAAGCTTTTTTTAATAAGACGCCTATTGATGCCGGCGCTCACTGACGCTCACTAACGCTCATCAACGCCGATGCAAAACGCAGACGAAATTGTGTTTTTGACGTCAATTTTTGCCTGATGTAGGTCCCGACATTTTGCTATTTTGCCCATGTGTATGAGGCCTAAAGGGTTAGTTCACTTTTACCAAAACAACTGCCTATTCCAGTAAGGGGTGTCTGTAGATAAAAAGAAACTGCAGATTTGGATAATGCTCTTCCTATAGGTATAGGCCATTTAGGCACCTCCTGAAGCCTGGCTGAAAAAAAACTCCCAAAGATGGCATCATCCCATCCTGCCTTGTTGCTAGGAAGTTTCTAAGACACTCCCAGCCATTACTGCTCACCCCCGCCAACACAGGAGTGAGCTCTCAAACACCCACATATGCGTGGTTCACTATTTCCTCAGTTACACATCACTGAACTCACAGCTACTGAAACATAAGAAAGGGAGTGCATTTGAGGGAGTTTGAATTTGGCTACCCCCTTCCCCCTCTCTTTTCACCTTCTACCCTCTGCGCTCTTTTTTTTTCTCTCTCTTCACTCTCTCCTTCTTTCTCAGACCCCCCCCCCTCTTGTTATGGGTGTCTCCATGTAACATAAATTTAGTCCCTTCCCTATCCTAAAAAACAGTAGTATCCATGAGTGTATTACATACAAAAGTTAACAGACCACCATCTGAGCATTTGTTGGGATTACTTTAATGTTGTGTTAATAAGGTAATAACATTCAGGATTTAAAAGTACTTCTCTGCACTGTGTTAATGTGGTCTGTAAGAATGTTTGACGTGAAAAGAAGCCTCAGTGATGTGGCTCCTTGTCTATATGCTGTTTATAAATAAAGAATTTGAATTTGAAAAAGAAGCCATTCTACAGCTTCTATGAATGAAATGGTGTCTATGACTGGAGGAGGTGGATCTTTCAAACATCCGCATGTCCTCCAGCCATAGATAGTTTTTCATTTACCAAAACTGTAATACCAGCTTCAATGAATGGATGAGCTGGGGGAAAGGGTGGGCAGTCTTGATGAGTGCCTGTCACTGTTCCCTCAGTTCTATTAACCCCTGCCGCATCAGATTACAGCAGGGGGAATCATTTTATTTTGACTAAACTTAAGCTCTTACTCCTGTTATGTTGGTGTATTTTTTATTTTTTTCATGTTAATATGCAAAAAGGTGTCCTCTTTCATCTGTTTTTCTTCAGAAACAGTTAGAGATAAGGACCTTAATAGGTGAATACAAAGAACTATTGTTCTGTACACCAAAATAATTTTTGCACACACACAAAGCTTTTGATAACTAAATAAAAAAAAGTTAGGGAAAAGCCTTATATGTTGTGATTTTTTTCAGTCTGTGCATAAGGCAAAGTCAATTTTTCATGAAAAACACCATAGCTAAGTATAGTTCTCTGCTGCCCATTTCCCCTTACTAACCACTTTTTAGACAAAAACATGACAAGCAAGAAGTGAAATGGTAGACAGACATGTGCACAAGCCCTTACAATATCTTACACGTATTTAAAATGATAGTAAACAATATTCCTGTTCCCCAAAAATAATCTATAGTCATCCAGTACTTAAAGGCCCAGTAATCTAGTTTTATTAAATCATTTTTTACTTATTTTTCTGCCTTCTTATAACAGCCTCTGTGAGATCCTGAAGCTCTTCTTTTCCCACTCAATTCCATTCCTTTTGTGTTCTATGCACAGAACACATCCTATAGTCCATCATTCATAATTGTTCATCTCTGAAGTGAACATGAGAAGGTGGCTACATTTCTACATACAGTGGGACCATGGAGAACAAATGTAACCACCCTCTAACAGGAAGTTGGATTAGTAGCAAAAAAAATAAAATAAAAAAGGAATATGGAGATTCGAAAGAGCCTGAGAAAAATAGAAGGTCCTTTTTGAGTTACAAATACATGCTTGAATATTTTTTTTTAAAACCATAGTTTAGTATCACTTTAATTTTAAGCTCCACTAGGACAAGGGTGGATGTAAAAGCCATGCCAGTGCTTTGTAAATTGGTGTGTAATATTTGAATATATATTTGGGATGTTAATAGGTGAAAGATTATCCTCGTTCATTAACCACCTCCCACCCGCGCCATAGCCGAATGACGGCTACAGCGCGACTCTAAAATGCCGGGAGGACGTCAATAGATGTCCTCCCATTTGGCTTGTGCTGGGCGCGCTCACTGCGATGTCTGCCGGAGACCCGCGATCTCCTTTCAGAGAGGAGGAACGGGGAACCGCCAAAGTAAACACGGCGGTTCCCCGTTCTGTGACAGGGGACATGACAGATCTACTGATCCCTGTCACTGGGATCAGTTAGATCTGTTATGTCCCGACCAGCCCCACCCCCCCACAGTTAGAACACACCCAGGGAACATTGTTAACTCCTTCACTGCCCCCTGCAGGTTAACCCCTTCACTGCCAATGACATTTATACAGTAATCAGTGGACATTTAAATTTCTGATCGCTGTATAAATGTCATTGGTCCCAAAAAAGTGTCAAAAACGTACGACATGTCCGCCCCGATATCGCAGTACCAATAAAAATCGCAGATCGCCGCCATTACCAGTTAAAAAAAAATAATAAAAACGCCATAAATCAATGTCCATAGTTTGTAGGCGCTATAACTTTTGCGCAACCCAATCAATAAACGCCGATTGCGATTTTTTTTACCAAAAATATGTAGAAGAATATATATCGGCCAAAACTGATGAATACATTTGTTTTTTTATTTTTTATTTTTGGATATTTATTATAGCAAAAAGTTAAAAATATTGTTTTTTTTCAAAATTGTCGTTCTTTTTTTGTTTTATAGAGGGGATTAAATACCACCAAAAGAAAGCTCTATTTGTGGGAAAAAAAGGACGCAAATTTTGTTTGGGTACAACCTGGCACGACCGCGCAATTGTCATTCAAAGAGCGACAGCGCTGAAAACTGAAAATTGGTTCGGGCAGGAGGGGGGTTTAAGTGCCCAGTAAGGAAGTGGTTAATGCTTGTAAGTGATATTAGACATCATCCTCTGATAAGGTATATAACATTACCTTCAGAACATTGTTGCATGCATACAAACAATACCATGGATGAATGTATGAATATAAGTAAACAACTCTTTGCTTAGGTGAAAATAGGTTACTAAATAATCTTTATGTTTGGAATATACATCTCTCAATGTAAAGTCATTACCTGACTAGATTTCCACATTCCACCTGCGGCCATTGTGAGCCGTTAGATGTCACTAACAACAGAAGTGATGAACTTGTTTGCAAGGATTTGTTGACTCATGCTTGGAAACAGCTGAGAGATTTGCCAAATGACAGGAAGACGCTTAGGATCACAAGGTGTGATCGCCTAAGTGTTTGCCTGTGTCTAATTAGCTTCTCTTTGCTGGTTGGTACCTCCACAGCCAGAAGCAGATTGACTCTGCAGGGTTTAAACTGAAAACTGTGATTGGTGTTATTATCATTTGTTTATTTAACTCTACATCAAGATTCAAATCCATCTATTGAGGAACACACCATGTCAGCATTCTATGTCTGAACAACATATTAATTGCTTTTATCTAATAATAAAACCACATTCTTCATAAATTGTTAATAACTGGTGAACCTGCAAGGCAATACAAAGGTGTTGGCAATACTTTTGTAAGATATACATAATACTGGCCCTTCACTAAGGAGCTAATTGATTTTTTGCTCATGAAGATAAAAATCTACACAGGTCATAAGAGGATGGTTTATTGCAATGGTAAAGGTTTATTTAGTAAAGGAACAACCTTACTGCTGGCCTGTTTTAGCTTTCAATGGCAGGACAATCCAAGGGAATTAATAAAGATAAAAATCTGAAAAACGTAATTGGGTTTTTGTAGAGAGCTTGAGTAAAAATGCATTTTTTTTTGGTAAATTCAGTACTCAGAGCTAATTTTTGCTGTAATAGTTATAAGACTAAACACTGAGCTGTGATTATAACATGCTTGTTTTCATGTAATAGTTATTAGGAGTGATTTACCATGGATACGTTTTTTTGCCCATGGTCTTGTCTTTGCTTCCAGGGATGGATATAATTGTTGGAAAGCTGCTGCAGGTATGACTCTTAGCAGTCAAAATTATACTAGACACACGACTGAGCCTTTTGTTGCTGGAAAACAACAAGAACACAGAGATAGGAAATTACATCCTAACCATCCAGTTTCACTGGGTAGAATTTTACAATTTACAAGAAATAAAGTGTAAGTTCACCTTTTCAGAAAAAATGAAAAGGTGAACTAACACCCTACTGCCCCCCCCCCAGTCCCCACTGTACTTACCTCTGTGGTCTATAGGTGATGAACAGTCAGTGCCCACGCAACTGGTGTGGTGGTCTGGTGATTTCAAATCTCCACTCTTTTCCCCCTTCTTTCAGCAGGGCCCCTAGGATGGATCAGTGATTCTAATTGGTCAGCAATGGCACAAAGAATGACACTGATCCATTCTGGAAGCCCTGTATAAAGAAGAGGAAAAGAGTGGAGATTTCAAATCACTAGGCTGCTACACCTCCTTCATGGACACTGACAGCCCATCCATGAAGGTAAATACAGTGATGACTGGGGGAAGGGTGCAAGGTGTTAGTTCACCTTTTCATTTTATCTGAAATGAGTTTGGGAACAAAGTGAGTAGACTTTAGCCAGATCAATCCATATGAAACTAGGGAGAATTTACATCCCTAAACTCTGCTGTCCTAATTGAGGTCTGGTGCACTAATCCAAGAACTAACCTTTAAACATAATACACTATTGCCAGCACCACTAATAATAACAGTATAATATATGGCATGGTTGTTGTACCTATGTCTGTATAAAAAGCTTGCTAAAAATCCCACTCAACAACTGCTTCTAAATGCCATCGTCTTCTAATTGCATCCTAGGCTCTTTCCCAAGGTTTACTTACACATCTGCAGAGAAAAGGCATGCTCCTAAGTCTGGAAGTGTTGTAGTTAGTAGTTAGGCAATTAGTGATGACCAAAAGTCCTGGGTTTGGTATTGGGGGAGGTTAGCCAAACAGATCATAGATATCATAGATGGGAGCCTAATATTTTTCATAGCTAATAGGCTAGGGTTTGTCAAAAAATTACATTGGTAGCTGGGAACTACCCTGGAGGGCATGTATCAATGCATGTTTTTAAAATACCATTCAGCCATGTTTAATGCTTAACCACTTGCTGACCACCTGCCGCAGTTCTACTGCTTCAGGTTGGCTCGGCTGCGCAAACCACCGTCATGTCAGCACATTCGCACTCCGTGAGTGTGCCCGTGGGTTGGACGCATGGACTCGATGTCTGCCGGCTACCCGCGATCACCTACTACAGAGGCAGAACGGGAATCTGTCAATGTAAACACGGCGAATCCCTGTTCTTTTAAGGGACATGACAGTGATCTACTGTTCCCTGTGATTGGGAACAGTGAGATCTGTCATGTCCCTGTTAGCCCAGCCCTCACACAGTTAGAACACACGTAGGGAACATATTTAACCCCTTGATTGCCTCCTAGAGTTTAACCCCTTCCCTGCCAGTTACATTTATACAGTAATCAGTGGCTATTTTTAGCTCTGATTGCTGTATAAATGTCATTGGTCCCAGAAAAGTGTCCGATCTGTCCACCGCAATTTCACAGTCCCGATAAAAATTGCAGATTCGCCGCCATTACTAGTAAAAAATAAATAAATAATAAAAATGCC
>BLSH010029916.1:4278079-4294767 GCA_018402905.1 Glandirana rugosa
CAGAAATTTGAAAAAGCAGTCAGACAGTTTGGATTTGCTTGAGAATCGCATACCTGTGAAGAAGCAGACAAGGCGATGAGATGATGAGAGAACATACTGCTGTGTTCAACTTTTATATTGTAAAGCACTGCGTAAACTGTTGGCGCTATATAAATCAGGTTAGGATTCTTTCCATTCCATATCTCAATAGCTCATATGGAGTTTTCTTTGTTGCTTTTCCAGCAAAGTAGTTTTGGAGATAGCTGGTGGTCATAATTGCCACTACACAGTATGATGTTGACATATCTGCACCAAAAAGAAAACTTCTGTCGCTTTCAAATAAATTGTGATTCATTCTCTTTGCAAAAAACATTTTGTTATGGATGGTATGGTGCAGTGGTCTTTAGATGTAGATTGTCCCATATTTTCATATCTTCCTTGCCTCTTTAGTGATGTGGCATGCTCTGACAGACAGTTCCTATGCGCTCCCCAACCCTTTTCCCAGTGGTTAAACAGCACTGGAAGAAGGTTGCAGAGGTGAGATTTGTTGGAGGAGGATGTTAGGAGATGCAGAGATGAACAGTGTTGGAAGTGTGTGGTTGGGGTGCAGGGTAAGTAGTGTAGAAAAGAGTGGCAGGGGATGCAGAGGTGAGCAACACTGGAAAAAGTGTGCCAGGGAATGCAAAGATGAGCAGCATTGTAAAAGAGTGGCAGGGGATGCAAATATGAGCAGTATTGGAAGAGGGTTTAGAGGGTGCAGAGGTGAACAGCACTGGAAGAAGATGGCAGGAGATGCAGTGTTGGAAGACTATGGCAGGGGGTACAGGGTTAAGTAGTGTTGGAAAAGGCACCCCCTGCTACCATCTTCCAACACTGGAAATTTCTAAATTTCCTGCCACCCTCTTCCAATACAACTCACATCTGCTCTGCATAAAAAAAAAAAAACAACCGTCTTCCAGGACTTTTTAGCTGCCTAGTGCCTGTATGCATGTATGTCTATTTATCTACCTTGCAGTAATGCAATGATTACATGAATGCTAGGTAAATCAACAGACATACATAGCAAATGAGGGACTTTTAATGTCACCTTTGCATCTAGTGGAAGAGATTGAGATGATTTCACCCCCTTATAGTCATTAGTGGGCTGAATCATCATCTAGGTCTAGATATGGAGTGGATAATGTTAGTTTTGGGGTAATACTAAAGGCATGATATGTATGATTTTATATTGCATTTCCCACTAGGTTTCACTGAGTGTACATCTTCTGGTGCATGCTCATCTATTTGCGAGAAGATCAATATTTTAATAAAAGAAACTGGTGCAGGCCTTGATAAAGGATGAGGATGTAGTTTTACCTCATAGGTCTGAAGTATACATCCCTGTTTGGTATATTTTGGAGATGAACGTCATCTATTGTTTTGTGCAAGATAATCACTGGGTGTAGGCCTATCAAACTTTTGTCTGGTTATTTAAGCATAGCATAATACGTGAAGAGGGGACAGTATACCTGGCTTGGAGCAGAGGGAATGGCATGAACATGAAAAGTCTAAAAAGGGCTCTTACATTGTATGCGTCGAGTTGCCCACAGGTCAAACTTTTGCAATGCCTGGAGGGAATGCTGGAGTGGTGCATAAAAAGTTTAATGGTGTCATAAACCCAGGTACTTTTTTGAGCTTTCTAAATTCCCTCCAAGCAACCATTTTATCCCTGAAAAGACAGATTTTTTAATAACGTACAGAACCTGAGCAGAGACCATGGTCTCAAAACTTGAGATCCCAAATAGTGTTTGTGTAGAAGTTGGTGTTGTTAAGCCGGGCTCTAGCATGTCTGACCTAACTTACTGTATTATATCTATGCAGGTCAGGTAAGTTCTCCCTAAAGAAGAGGCGGAAAGTTGTAGCCTAAATCTTGCTATGCAATTTATTTTATGTTTCTAGAGGAATTTAGGTACAGCCTGGTTCAACTTAATTAAATAGCTATGTTTTTGGTTGAAATGGGATCAAAAGAGCTTGGGGAAGCGTTTTTTTTTTTATCAGGTGACACCGGGAGGTTGGATGATCAAGCCAGGATCAGAGTTTATGCAATATTTTTGAAATTACCAGGGTAAATGAGTGCATATATTTAAGGATTATTCCAGCTAATTTATATGGCACCTCTGCATTCCCTGCCACATGCACACATCTGCATTCTCTGCTACCCTCTTCCAATACAGCTCACCCCTGCTCTGCACCCTTTGCCACCCTCTTCCAACATAGCTTACTTCTGCAACCCTCTTTGAGAACTGTTCACTCCTGCTGCTATATGCCTACTGGGGAAGGGGGGGCAGCATAAGAACCGTCTGTCAAAACATTCTATAGCACTGAGGAGGTAGGGAAGATATGGAAATATGGGCAGATATGTCCCGTAGAGAGACAATACTAGACACAGCATCAAATCCAGAACAAAATGGTGTTGCAAAGAAAATGTACTACACTTTATGTGAGAGTGGCAGAGGATGTGGATGTCTCAACAACATACTGTGAAGTGGCAATTATGACAGCCTGCTATCTCTAAAACCGCTTACCTCGAAAAGCAACAGAGGAAACTCCATGTGAGCTATGGAATGGAAAGAAGCCTGCCCTGAAGCACATAAAAATCTTTTAAAGCAAAGCACATGCACATTGCAAAGCATGGGCCTGTTTGCCATAAAGCAAGTAGCAGCACAGTCTTGTGGAACAGTAGCTGTCTAGTATATCTGTTGATAACCAGCTTCCGTCTCAAGCATATGAAGTGCAATTGCAACAAGGGGGACCCTGGGGAGTAAAAGACATTAATAGTTAGTGCTGATTTTTATAACTGATATTTTCTTCTGCTGAGGTGTAGCGATTTTTTCAGCTGCTGGAAAAGTGAGAAACGTTGTTTTATTCTTTTGGTCTCTAGTGCGCTAGTCATGGTATAATTGTGTACTATTGTGTTGATCTCTGTGATTGGTCACAGTGATCACATAGTACAGACAGGGCCGACCGTAGTCCATCTGTACTATGTGATTAGCTGTGGCCAATCACAGCTAACCACAACAGTAGACACCAAATTAATCCATTTCATTCTGTAAAAATGGTTGCTTATAACTGAAATTCAGTGGTATGAGCAATCATAGTAGGTAAAAAAAAAATCCAGATCACTTCCCCGGAGTAGTACAGTGTTACTACGCTAAAAAATGTCTTCATTTACCAAGAAAATTACAACTTCAAAAACTCACCATGCCTCTTACTAAATACCTTGGACTGTCATACAAGTATTTCAGGCATCCCACACAATAGGAGTTTCATTTTTGGTAAGGTACTATATATAATTTACCCTCATCTAAAAAGGTATGCGAATACTTCAGCATTTCTCATTAGAGTGCTGAGATTGCAGCAGGTGGTTATAATGGTAGAGGAATGATGACACAAAAAGCTAAAAGTTTACTAATATCCTTGCAATATGCA
This sequence comes from Glandirana rugosa, assembly GCA_018402905.1. Taxonomy (NCBI): domain Eukaryota; kingdom Metazoa; phylum Chordata; class Amphibia; order Anura; family Ranidae; genus Glandirana; species Glandirana rugosa. The sequence continues at coordinate 4,281,527 of BLSH010029916.1, forward strand.
GTATAAATATATAAAGTTTAACTACAGGGAAGTGTTTTTTCACTGTATGGATGTTTCTGTACTGTAAATCAGCAGCTCTGAATATACAGCTAACCACAATTTCTAAATGATAAACTTTTTTTTTTGCAAGGCATACATAATATTGCACTAGCAAAATGGCCCTTGTATCACCATTCATATGGTCACAGTGGAAAGATGTCACATGCTGAATGGATGGGCTAGAGTACCATTTTGTAAATGGGGGGATATATAAGTCAGAGGGGAACGAATGTTATTGCAATGCAGGAGAGACAGTCCCTCTCCCCCTTTATAATTGGAGTAAATGGACATCCACTTTCATTGGCAGGCATGTAAGTAAACTTACCAGCATAGACAGAGAATAGATGTAAATATTTATGGAAGCTCATTTTGTGATTGAAAACTAATGGGACCTTTTGATGGGTATTCAAAATGTTATTAAGATACACAAGGCATATTGTATTGGAGTTCTTTTTTTTGTTCATTTTAATAACAATATAATTACCTGGCAGTTATGTAGTTTAGTGTTACAGTTACTTAATGTACAGTTTTGGATAAAACTGAAAAATAATTGTAAAGTGCAATGTATCGTATGTCGTATATTATTGGGATAATTAGATAGGACCTATAGGTACACTGTTCGGATAATGATAGCAGGTTTATGGCTACATGGCTATTAACTAACCAATCATATATTGATATTTATCCTCCTCCTTATTCTTTTTTTATAGCACTTTATTTAATACACAAATAATATCCTAGATACCCGAGATCACTTCCAATGTGAGGGTGTTTAAAATTTATGAGGAGAATGCTGTACAGGTGATCAGCTTTATTGTATACTTTGCAATATATAGAAGCATATGCATAATATCATGGAAAAGGCCTAGATATAACAGAGTAATATATGGTTTTGAGTCTAAGTATACAGTATCTCACAAAAGTGAGTACACCCCTCACATTTTGTAAATATTTTAATCTTTTCATGTGACAACACTGAAGAAATGACACTTTGCTACAATTTAAAGTAGTGAGTGTACAGCTTGTATAACAGTGTAAATTTGCTGCCCCCTTAAAACAACTCAACACACAGCCATTAATGTCTAAGCCGCTGGCAACAAAAGTGAGTACACCCCTAAGTGAAAATGTTCAAATTGGGTCCAAAGAGACAATATTTTTTGTGGCCACCATTATTTTCCAGCACTGCCTTAACCCTCTTGGGCATGGAGTTCACTAGAGCTTCACAGGTTGCCACTGTAGTCTTCTTCCACTCCTCCATGACGACATTACGAAGCTGGTGGATGTTAGAGACCTTGTGCTCCTCCACCTTCCATTTGAGGATGCCCCACAGATGCTCAATAGGGTTTAGGTCTGGAGACATGCTTGTTTAGTCCATCACCTTTACCCTCAGCTTCTTAGCAAGGAAGTGGTCATCTTGGATATGTGTTTGGGGTCGTTATCATGTTGGAATACTGCCCTGCGGCCCAGTCTCTGAGGGAAGGGGATCATGCTCTGCTTCAGTATGCCACAGTACATGTTGGCATTCATGGTTCCCTCAATGAACTGTAGCTCCCCAGTGGCAGCAGCACTCATGCAGCCCCAGACCATGACACTCCCACCACAATGCTTCACTGTAAACAAAACACACTTGTCTTTGTACTCCTCACCTGGTTGGGGCCACACACGCTTGACACCATCTGAACCAAATAAGTTTATCTTGGTCTCATTAGACCACAGGACATGGTTCTAGTAATCCATGTCCTTGATCTACTTGTCTTCAGCAAACTGTTTGTGGGCTTTCTTGTGCATCATCTTTAGAAGTGTGCGGCGTATGGTCTGAGCACTGACAAGCTGAACCCCCACTGCTTCAACCTCTGCAGCAATTCTGGCAGCACTCACACATCTATTTCCCAAAGACAACCTCTGGATATGATGCTTAGCATGTGCACTCAACTTCTTTGGTTGACCATGGTAAGGCCTGTTCTGAGTGGAACCTGTCCTTATAAACATCTATATGGTCTTGGCTACCATACTGCAACTCAGTTTCAGGGTCTTGGCAATCTTCTTATAGTCTAGACCATCTTTAAGTAGAGCAACAATTCTTTTTTTTGGATCCTCAGAGAACTCTTTGCCATGAGGTGCCATCTTGAACTTCCAATGATCAGTATGAGAGAGTGAGAGCAATAACACCAAATTCAACATACCTACTCCCCATTCACACCGGAGAGTCACATGACGCCGGGGAGGGGAAAATGGGTAATTGGGCCCAATTTAAACATTTTCACTTAGGGGTATACTCACTTTTGTTGCCAGTGGTTTAGACATTGATGGCTGTGTGTTGAATTATTTTGAGGGGACAGCAAATTTACACTGTTATACAAGCTGTACACTCACTAATTTACATTGTAGAAAAGTGTCATTTCTTCAGTGCTGTCATATGAAAAGATATAATAAAATATTTGTGAGGGTGTACTCACTTTTTTGAGATACTGTGTGTATATATATATATATATATATGTATGTATATATATATATATATATATATATATATATATATATATACAGTATCTCACAAACGTAAGGACACCCCTCACATTTTTGTAAATATTTTATTATATCTTTTCAGGTATGTGTATGTTAGTTGTTGTTTCTACCCAGAGTACAGCCCAGAGACAATAGTGCACATTTTGCTTCTTTTTTTATCCTACCTAAAATACACTAACACTAACTGACACTGATACAAATTAAAAAAAAATCCTGTCCAAAAAATACTGACTCTGACCTTTGATCCTGACCTTGGCCTTGACCTTTGAATCTGACCTTGACCCAAACACTAACCCTGGGGCTGACCTAGATCACACCTTGATCTGGGTATTTTATTTTATTTAATTTGTTTTAAATATTATTATTTTTTTTCTACACATACTTTTTTTCTATCTCTGCATGAAAGAAAGATATAATGTATCTGTCTCGTCTATTCACAGAGACAAAAAACACGGTGGTGGACTTCACATTGACTGATCACTGTGATAGCCAATCAGGGGCTTTCACAGAGATCAGGAGACCTGGAACCCGACATTCCGGGTACCAATCATGAGAATGGGGCCCGGGGCTCTCAGTGTGCTCCCAGTCTCTGTGCTGGGAGCATGCCATGTGGCATAAAGGGAGATACACAAATATGCGGCCCCACGGAAAAAGCCCAGTTCAGTGGGGCCGCATATTTACGTACGTTTGGCGAGAAGGGTTTAAAGTGTTTATAATACAATATTGAAATTGAAAAGTTGTAAATGTAAACATTTACAACAAATTAAAAATATGCATAAACAATAAATGTATCAAATCTTTCATTAATGGATACCAAGGAAGGAATACGTTTTGTAATTACTGGTCTTGGTCTCACCTGACTGCATTTCTTTTATTTACAGACAGATAATATGGACAGCTGCTCCATTCTATTCTCCAAAGCTGTCCTAGGATTTACAAAGGTAAGATGCATATGTTCTAATTCTATGCATGTCCCAGGACCCTGGTTATTATAGCAAATTGTAGGGATCCCAGGAGAAGGACAAGCCCAAATAAATATTTTATTGCCAGGCACTGAAGTGTCAACAGAAGCGTGGAAAACCAATTTAAAAGGGACAACGATTAGGCTCAGGTGGCTTGTTAATCATGTCATCAAAGACTCTCTTGACAAGTGCCACATAATTAGTGTGACAATCATGACTGTCAAGGTAATAACATGATGCCATGCTAATTGCCCTGGGTTTGCCACTGGACATTTGGGATCATAGGTCCTGTAAAAATCCCAAAGAATGTCACTGGCTGTGTGCAGTTGTTCACCTAAACATGCCCCTCCTGACCACCTGACTCTGTTATGCTCATTTACTCCTACTCTCAAAAGCTGGACAAATGAGTTAATCTCTAGAGTTCTATAGACTGGCCTGGACTTGCTGCTTGTGCCAATGCATTACTGCAGTCATTTGTCAGTATACCAATGAGAAATAAAATGAGTTAAGTAGCTGTAGGCTTAATTTGCTCTTTATTTGACCTGATTTAAAGCTGAACTCCAGTCTTACCTTACCATTACATAAAGAAGCACTGAGACTCTGATGATTTCAATGTGCCTAAAATAAGTAATGAATGAAACCAGAAAGGTATTATTTAAATAAGGATGGGCTCGGGCGTGTTTGCAAGTGCACGTGCCCGAGCCTGCCGGGAAGTGAACCCTGCACTGTGCCAATCACAGGCAGTGAGACATTTCCCCGATGCACGGCTGCAGCGATCGGGGAATGTCTCATTATCTCTTATTAGCGCAGTGCAGGGTTCACTTCTTGGCGGGCTCAGGCACTTGCCCTTGTGAACATGCCCGAGCCCATCCTGATATTTAAACATTTAGCATGGGGATGAAGGAGGTGGGGTATGAACCAGGGAAGGCACAATTTAAAGCGTTAGTAAACTGCTGCAGAATTTAAAACAAAAAAACACCTGTAAGACAAAGGTATAATATGCTAATATGCATCGCATACTAGCACATTATGAAATACTTACCTTAGAACGAAGCCCTTCCAGCGATGCGCTGTCCCTGCTGATACGTCTTCCCCCTGCCTTTCTTCCAGGTTTGCGGGCTCCAGCGCTGTGAGTGGCCGGAGCCGCGATGACGGCACGTTTCTGAGATATTCATTTTACCTACAGGTAACCCTTATTATAGGCTTACCTGTAGGTAAAAATAAAAAAGTGGGCTTACTACTGCTTTAAAACCACTTCCCTACCGGCCCATAGTAATATGACATCATTTAGTTTGCACACTAAGGCATCAATGAGGTATCATTCTCTTCAGCTGGCGATTTCCTTCACCATAAGAATGATCATAGCGGCTGCCCAGCCTCTTGATCGTTCTTACAGGCAGCGGGAGGGGCCATCTGGTGCCTTTACCGACTCACCTCAGCAATCGGTGAGTCGGAGGATGGACCCGCCGCGGCCGGAAGGAAGTACCATTGAGATGTGAGGGACAGATCATCTCTCGAAGGACCGGGCGTGACTTCATGACGTCACGTCCATTCCGGCAACAGTAAACAAAGTCGGTTTTCTGGCTAGAAAGCATCAGATCATTATTTTTTTTTTGATCGGATGCTTTCCAGCTTGGAGGAGAGGTGTGAGGTCTTATAGACCCCCACACCTCTCCATAAAGAGTACCTGTCATGCAATATTTCTATTACAAGGGATGTTTACATTCTTTGTAATAGGAATAAAAGTGATCAAGTTTTTTTTTTAAAGGGAAAGTGTAAAAAAAAAAAAAAAAAAATAAAATAAACAATAATAATAAAAAAAAAAAAATTAAAGCGCCATCGTCTCCGTGAGCTCGCACGCAGAAGCGAATGCATACGTAAGTCGCGTCCGCATATGTAAAGGACGGTTAAACCACACATGTGAGGTATCGGATTGTTAGAGCAAGAGCAATAATTATAGCACTAGATCTCCTCTGTAACTCTAAACATGTACCCTGTAAAAATTGTTACAGCGTTGCCTATGGGGATTTCAAAGTACCGAAATTTGGCGCCATTCCAGAAGTGATTTCAAATTGTGACATGTTAGGTATCTATTTACTCGGCATAACATCCTCTTTCACATCATGCAAAAAAAATTGGGCTAACTTTGCTGTTTTTTTTTTTTTTTAATGCATCAAACTGTTTTTTTTTTAAAAAAACGAGTTTGAAAAATTTCTGCGCAAATACCGCGCAAGATAAAATGTTGCAATGACTGCCATTTTATTCCCTAGGGTGTCTGCTAAAAAAAAATATATAATGTGTGGGCGTTCTGAGTAATTTTCTAGCAACAAAATTATGATTTTTACATATAGCAGCGGAGTGCCAGAATTTGCCCGGTAAGGAAGTGGTTAAGAAGATTAAACTTCAGTTTTAAAATGAAAGAGTGGGTTTGCTCCCTTATTTTTAATGATTACCAGACCAAATTGTACTAATCAACTTGGAGTGTTATTGACTTTTCTTAATTTGGTCTGCATTACTGTACGTGTAAATTCTGACAATGAATTTTTATTTTTTCTTATTTGGTCTGATGTTGACAATATACCACTGTCAGCTCATACAAAGAGGTTCCAAGCTTCTTTAGGACGATAGGTTGTCGAATGACAATTCCTGTCCGAATTTTGCAACATGTGTACGGGCCTCTAGTGTATTGGCAGGATCACCAGTTAAAAATAAAAACAAGAAAATGAAAAATTAAACGAATGCAGCCATCGTATCTAAAGACTGGTAAGCTGCAATATGGTACACTTCAAGTGTCTCCCCTTGATCTTTCTTTTAAATTCCATTTTTATTTATGGCCATACATGATGCAAAAGATGTGACGAATATGTCTTAGATAATAGCAAAAAACATTACAGTTAGCAACCATTTCTAACTTGACAATATTACAAAGGCACATAATAGAGATACTCTTGTAGGAATAGGCAATAAAACCAATGAAAAATAAATGGAAAGGAAAACCAGGCACTCAAGTGAAGCAGCAATTTTGGTTAGTCTGCACCGTGCCATCAACCAGACTCCCCTTGATCTTGCCTCTCCAAATACCATATAATTTTGACAGATCTGTATTATTTAATAACCATATACTGTATATAAACTATAGCCTGTATACAGCTGCTGATTTCAGCCCCACATTGAAGTGTTTTCAATATGCCCTAAACACTTCATGAAAATCAACATCTGTAACAGGACAAGAGCGAGGCTCCCAAATGTAATGTTGTATTTAAGATCTTGGGGATTCCCACTTAGCTATTTATTTAATAACTTAAAGTAATACTAAAGCTTTGTTGTTTTGTTTTTTAAAACAACAAACATGTTATAGTTACCTGCTCTGTGCAATGATTTTGCACACAGCAGCCCTGATCCTCATCTTTTTGGGTCCCTCGCAGGCACTCTTGACTCCTCCCCCTCAAGCAGTTCCCCCAGAGAAAGCTGCTTGCCCTCATTCCCAAGCCGCTGCTCTATGCGTCTATAAGACACATAGAGCAGCGGCTCCCCCCCACTATCTCTTCATTGGCTCACTGGCTGGGATTGACAGCAGTGGAAGCCAAAGGGCTCCTGCTGCTGTCCCAGCCAATGGGGAGAGAGAGTCCCCACCCAGACAAGGCTATTGTCAACATCGCTGGATCGGAGGGGGCTCAGGTAATGATTGAGGGGCTGGAGGAAGGGGTGCTGCACACAGAAGGTTTTTTACCTTCACGTATAGAAGGTGCAGCCAATGGGGGGCTGGTAGTTGTGGTTCACCTGTCTTTCTGCCCTCACACACTTTTCCGTTCATCCGTAGTCACTGAACAGGCGATACTTTTTTCGTTGTTTTATTGAGCAGTTAAGCTTGGATAGGGTAGGGACGATTGTGGGATGCCCAAAGATCAAGAAACAGGACCATACACCACTGTATATGCACTCCTTCTTCCTCCAGCACTAATACTTGCTGACCGCCACACTCCTTCACTTCTGCTAGCATGTGGTGAGGCCTGCACTTCCTTGTCAGCAGGACCTCCGGACCGCCCATCACAGGCAAGGGCCACGGACCCTCGATTGTAAGAACACGGGCCCTCAGAATGTAGCTAACTACAATTGTGCTAGCCAGGTCTTGATGGACTACTGCTCCCAGCCCATCCTTCTCCAGGCCACTCAGGTCTACTGTCCAGTGACACTGCTCCCCTGACTGGCTCCTTCACCTTCCACAGACCGTCCACTGCCTCCTCAGAGCCTGCTCCAGTCCTCTTCTCCAGCTCCCAGGGTCTGTCAATCACTGCATCGGTGGATCCTTTAATGAGCCTTTTCTGTAGCCTCTCTGTTGCTCTCCTGCTCCCTTGTGCTACTCCAGGATCTCTCTCTATTCCTGGCTGCACCTGAGCCACCAGGCCTTAAGGTGACCCCCCCCCCCAGACTGGGGGCTCCCTCCTGGGTGAGGCCTCAGCAACCTCACTACATATCCACTCTTCCACCCGACATTCTCCTCCCCCCAACTGGGCAGACCACAGTATTTAAGGAGGCCTGCCCCCTGCCAATCCAGGTTGGGGATTGGTCAGGGCTCCTTAACATACTTCAGAAAGTCACACCTCCTCTTCCATCCCCTTTTCTGGAGCCTTCTGGAAGCAAAGGGGGGGAGTAACCAAGGGGTGTTCCTTCCTGCAATCTCCAGCTCTTCCTGGGCCACTCCCCTGCCCAAATGAAAACATTCAGGCCTGCACAACAGTCAGACCTGACTAAATTTGCCTCTCCTAGCATAAATCTATCACAAAAAGCAACTATCACTATGGGGGCGGTACAAAGGTAAAAAAAACCTTCACCCATTAGAACCACTTTAAATATAACTAGCTATTTCAATATCCCATCTCCCCATCTCCCCATGTGTTGTAAAAGGCTGTAAACAGCTCCCTGTTAAAAAAAATTTTGGTAATCATTCCATGCAAAAGGAACACCAATAACGGGCAATACTTTAAATAGTAAACAGTAGGGATTGATGTGAAATGAAGGGGCACTAGTGTTGTCTATGTGTGATAGTCCAAAGGAATTTTTTCTTAACGTTAAATAGATTACCAATATCTGCACATTTGCAAATACAAACACAGCTCTATAATCTCCAATATACACTGAGCAATATTATAAAACGCAACACTTTTGTGTTTGCCCCTATTTATCATGAGCTGAACTCAAAGATCTATGACTTTTTCTATGTACACAAAAGGCCTATTTCTCTCAAATATTGTTCAAAATTCTGTCTAAATCTGTGTTAGTGAGCACTTCTCCTTTGCTGAGATAATCCATCCACCTCACAGGTGTGGCATATCAAGATAAGAAAACACAGCGCCTCTAAGTGTAGCCGTAAATAAAAGTTTTAATATCACAAGTTAAAATGTACTCACAAACAGATGAGTAATGCAGGCATTGCAGTGTCAGTCACTGCGCACTGCTTTCTGTTCCAACTGACATCGCTAACCGGAGGGTGATGGGTGGATGGAAAAACCGTGCTGGTAGCAGTGCTCCTGGGTCAGGTCACATTGGTGTTTCTCAGAGCTTCCTGGTTCCGGGAGCTGTGATGCGATCCACTGCTGTCGTCACTTCTGGTAGCGTGCTGGTGTGCGGCGACGCGTTGTCGGAGTCTACGCTCCCTCTTCAGGCAGGTATAGTGCCAAGCTTTCCTCATAACTAAGGTCCTCCAATCCCTTAATTAGCTTTGTTGCCCTTCTCTGAACCCTTTCCAGTTCCAGGACATCCTTTCTGTGGGCTGGTGCCCAGAACTGGATGGCATACTTCAGGTGCGGCCTAACCAGAGACTTGTATAGTTGGAGAATTATTGATATACAGTTTCCCTGGAGTTAATCCCTTTCTTGATGCATGCCAACATTTTTTTTGCTTTGCTTGCTGCAGCTTGGCATTGCATGTCATTGCTGAGCCTGTTCTCTACTAGGACCCCTAGGTCTTTTTCAATCCTAGATTCCCCTAGAGGCATCCCCCTAGTGAGTAGTTTGCGTTCATATTCTTGGTACCCAAATACATTATTTTACATTTTTCTACGTTAAACCTCATTTGCCACTTATCTACCCACCCCATTAATTTGTTTAGATCTTCTTGCAAGGTTTCCACATCCTTTGGAGAAACGATTGCCCTGCTTAGCTTGGTATCATCCGCAAATATTGAGATTGAGCTGTTAACCCCATCCTCCAGGTCGTTTATAGTAAATTGAATAGAATTGGTCCCAGGACAGATCAATGGGGAACCCCACTTTCTACACCAGTCCATTCGGAGTACTCCCCATTTATCCCCACCCTCTGGACTCACCGCTGTAACCAGTTTTCAATACATGTACTCACCCTTTGATCCATGCCGTTTGTACATTAAGGCGGAATTCCACCCAGTTAAAAGTCAACAGCTACAAAAAATGTAACTGGTGACTTTTAACAATCGGACCTCCCCTGTCCCACGGTCCAGCGATGCGGTCACCCGAGGGCTCCCTCTTCTCCCCCTCCCATCCCCGTGGTATTGCATGGTGAACTGAATTAAAAGATTTGGAGAACACTAGAGGTTTGTCGAGGGAGGAAATGACCAACATAGTGTCCCCCGCCATTTCAAGGCATACCATGCCCAATCCTCTGATGGGTTAAAAGTCTGGATCATACCCACATTCTTCCCACCGACGGTGCGGTTCAAACGGCTCTGCCGTAGGGAAACCTACTGGCTTTACCAATTGGATTTATTGTCGCCAGGGGGCTTAAATGAGGAAATCGAGACAAGCTCCCTGATTTAAAATTACAGCAATATCATATTCTTTTTTGTTATCGATCGTTCCACGGTACAGTTACTTATTTTTCATTTACATTTTTCATCTTTCAGGTAACTGTCACATAGTCCTCCGGGCCCTTATGGCCTGTCCCGTTTATCCCTAATGATAAATAGTAAGTAGCCCCTCTTATCCATGATATTGAGAGTATTACAGTTATACACTAATGAATGTATGTGGACAAGCATATGGTTCTGTTGTTAATTTGTTATCCAATTCATCTATTGTACATGTGGTAATATCCCCTTATTATAACATTAAGGTATTCATTCCATTCTCATTTTTATTTTTATTTTCATTTTTATTTTTTAATTTTTTTATTTTTTCCATTCACCATTTTTTATTTTTATTTTAAAATTTTTTTCTTTTATCTCCATTTTTATTTCCATTTTTACTTTTATTTTTTATTTTTACTTTCATTCTTATTTTCATCATTATTTTCTTTTTCTTTTTCCCATCATTATTATTTCTCATTATTTCTCATTATTTTTCATTATTTATCATTAACTTCCATCATTGATCTTTGTATTTACATCCCAGTCACACTGAATACCCTTACACACTGATTGTGTGATTTGCCGAAGTCATGTCATGTTTTATTTCTATTCTATAATATTCATGTATGCACATATGATTGATCGCTTGTTACATCCCATTTAGGTATTTGACCGAAGCTATGTATGCAGATTTCTCCCACAATATTGTTATTTTAGCTGTCCTTCTTTTGACTCCATTTTTGTGGAGTCTAGTCTGAGTTTAGAGCCCTCCCACCCCACCAATCACGGACGCTATTGCATCTAACGTCATCCAAACTTGCCCTTTTTAACGCCCTCATCCAACATGGCACTATACCGGCCTAAAGAGGGAACGTAGACTCTGACAACACATCGCCGCATGCCAGCACGCTACCGGAAGTGACGACAGCCGTGGAACGCATCGCAGCTCTCGGAACCAGGAAGCACTGAGAGCCACCAACGTGACCTGACCCAGGAGCACTGCTACCAGCACAGTTTTTCCATCCATCCATCTCCCTCCGCTTAGCGATGTCAGTTGGAACAGAAAGGAGTGCACAGTGACTGACACTGCAATGCCTGCATTGCTCATCTGTTTGTGAGTACATTTTAACTTGTGATATTAAACCTTTTATTTATGGCTACACTTAGAGGCGCTTTGTTTTCTTCTCTTGTTCACTGCAGAGGTTGTTCTACCTTCTACACTAGCTGTCATCTGTGAAGCCATCCCCAATGGACTTTACCCCAGGACTAATTTATCTGGACTCTATACAGAGCCTACTTATTTTAACCATTACCATCCCACACAGTGATTCAATTTAGCATCAACATATTTCCTGTGGCATATCAAGATGCTGATTAGACAGCATGATTATTGCACAGGCGTGCCTTAGGCTGGCCACAATTAAAGGCCACTCTAAAATGTGCAGTTTTATCACACAGCACAATGCTACAGATGTCGCAAGTTTTGTGGGAGTGTGCAATAGGCATGCTGACTACAGGAATGTCCACCAGAGCTGTTGCCCTTGAATTGAATGTTCATTTCTCTACCATAAGCTGTCTCCAAAAGCGTTTTAGAGAATGGCAGTACATCTAACCGGCTTCACAACTGCAGACCACGTGTAACCACACCAGCCCAGGACCTCCACATCCAGCATCTTCACCTCCAAGATCATCTGAGACCAGCCACCTGGCCAGCTACTGCAACAATGGGTTTGCATAACCAAAGAATTTCTGCACAAACTGTCAGAAACCATCTGTGGGAAGCTCATCTGCATGCTCATTGTCCTCATTGGGGTCTCGACCTGACTGCAGTACGTCTTTGTAACCAACTTAAGTGGGAAAATGCTCACATTCAATAGCGTCTGGCACTTTGGAGAGGTGTTTTCTTCACGGATCAATCCCAGTTTTCACTGTACAGGGCAGATGGCAGACAGCGTGTATGGCATCGTGTGGGTGAGCGGTTTGCTGATGTCAATGTTGTGGGTCAAGTGGCTTATGGTGGCATTGGGGTTATGGTATGGGCAGGCATATGCTATGGTCAACAAACACAAGTGCATTTTATTGATGGCATTTTGAATGCACAGATACCGTGACAAGATCCTGAGGCCCATTGTTGTGCCATTCATCCACGACCATCACCTCATGTTGCAGCATGATAATGCACAGCCCCATGATGCAAGGATCTGTACACAATTCCTGGAAGCAGAAAACATCCCAGTTCTTGCATGGCCAGCATACTCACCAGGCATATCACCCATTGAGCATGTTTGGGATGCTCTGGATTGGCGTATGCAACAGCGTGTTCCAGTTCCTGCCAATATCCAGCAACTTCACACAGCCATTGAAGAGGAATGGACCAACATTCCACAGGCCACAATCATCAACCTGATCAACTCTATGTGAAGGAGATGTGCTGCACTGCGTGAGGCAAATGGTGGTCACTCCAGATACTGACTGGTTTTCTGACCCCCTGGACTCCCCCAAAATAATAAAACTGCACATTTTAGAGTGGCCTTTTATTGTGGCCAGCCTGAGACACACCTGTGCAATAATTATGCTGTCTAATCAGCATCTTGATATGCCACATCTGTGAGTTGGATGGATTACCTCGGCAAAGGAGAAGTGCTCACTAACACAGATTTAGACAGATTTGTGAACAATATTTGAGAGAAATAAGCCTTTTGTGTACATAGAAAAAGTCATAGGTCTTTGAGTTCAGCTCATGATAAATAAACACAAATGTGTTGCGTTTATAATTTTGCTCAGTGTATTAAATGAACCAATCATATTAAATGGACCAATCATCATATACTATTAATAAAATGTGAAACAAGCAAGTAACACCAATTCCCATTAGTGTAAACACAGTCTCTGTATGCT
>BLSH010029916.1:4317844-4332767 GCA_018402905.1 Glandirana rugosa
CACTCTATAACATATGTCAGTCCAGGTATTTATAACCCTGTAACTGTGTTAAGATTATAACAACCGAGATATGTGGTGGTGTTACCTAAACTTTACTTTGCTCGTTCTACAAGAAATTGACGTCTGAAAGTCGAAATTAAACGTAGAGGCCTGGCAGAGCATCACCAGGGATGAAACCCAGCATCTGGTGATGTCTATGCATTCCAGACTTCAGGCTGTAATTGATTGCAAAGGATTTGCAACCAAGTATTAAAAAGTGAAAGATTGATTTATGATTGTTAATCTGTCCCATTACTTTTGGTCCCTTAAAAAGTCGGAGGCACATATGCAAATTGTTGTAATTCCTACACCCTTCACCTGATTTGGATGTAAATACCCTCAAATTAAAGCTGAAAGTCTGCAGTTAAAGAACATCTTGCTCGTTTCATTTCAAATCCATTGTGGTGGTGTATAGAGCCAACAATATTAGAATTGTGTCAATGTCCCAATATTTATGGACCTGACTGTATACAATATCTCACAAAAGTGAGTACACCCCTCACATTTTTGTAAATATTTTATTCTATCTTTTCATGTGACAACACTGAAGAAATTACACTTTGCTACAATGTAAAGTAATGAGTGTACAGCTTGTACAAAAGTGTAAATTTGTTGTCCGCTCAAAATACCTCAACACACAGCCATTAATGTCTAAACTGCTGGCAACAAAAGTGAGTACACCCCTAAGTGAAAATGCCCAAATTGGGCCCAAAGTGTCAATATTTTGTGTGGCCACCATTATTTTCCAGCACTGCCTTAACCCTCTTGGCATGGAGTTTACCAGAGCTTCACAGGTTGCCACTGGAGTCCTCTTCCACTCCTCCATTACGACATCACAGAGCTAGTGGAGGTTAGAGACCTTGCGCTCCTCCACCTTCCATTGGAGGATGCCCCACAGATGGTCAATAGGGTTTAGGTCTGGAGACATGCTTGGCCAGTCCATCACCTTTACCCTCAGCTTCTTTAGCAAGGCAGTGGTCATCTTGGAGGTGTGTTTGGGATAGTTATCATGTTTGAATATTGCCCTGCGGCCCAGTCTCTGAAGTGAAGGGATCATGTTTTGCTTCAGTGTGTCACAGTACATGTTGGAATTCATGGCTCCCTCAATGAACTGTAGCTCCCCAGTGCTGGCAGCACTCATGCAGCCCCAGACCATGACACTCCCACCACCATGCTTGACTGTAGGCAAGACACACTTGTCTTTATACTCCTCACCTGGTTGCTATCACACGCTTGACACCAACTGAACCATCACCTTTAGAAGAGACTTCCTTCTGAGATGACAGCCATGCAGACCAATTTGATGCAGTGTGCGGCGTATGGTCTGAGCACTGACAGGCTGACTCCCCACCCCTTCAACCTCTGCAGCAATGCTGACAGCACTCATACGTCTATTTACCAAAGACAACTTTTAGATATGACGCTGAACACATGCATTCAACTTCTTTGGTCGACCATGGCGAGGCCTGTTCTGAGTGGAACTTGTCCTGTTAAACCGGCGTGTGGTCTTGGCCACCATGCTGCAGCTCAGTTTCAGGGTCTTAGCAATCTTCTTATAGCCTAGGCATCTTTATGTAGAGCAACAATTCTTTTTTTCAGATCCTTGCCATGAGGTGCCATGCTGAGCTTCCAGTGACCAGTATGAGTGAGTGAGAGCGACAACACCAAATTTAACACACCTGATCCCCATTCACACCTGAGACCTTGTAACACTAATGAGTCACATGACACCGGGGAGAGAAAATGGCTAATTTGGCCCAATTTGGACATTATCACTTAGGGATGTACTCGCTTTTGTTGACAGCGGTTTAGACATTTATGGCTGTGTATGAGTTATTTTGAGGGGACAGCAAATGTACACGGTTATACAAGCTGTACACTCAATACTAAACATTGTAGCAAAGTGTAATTTCTTCAGTGTTGTCACATGAAAAGATATAATAAAATATTTACAAAAATGTGAGGGGTGTACTCACTTTTGTGAGATACTGTGTGTATATATATATATATATATATATATATATAGTACACCCCTCATATATTTGTAAATATTTTATTATATCTTTTCATGTGACAACACTGAAGAAATGACACTTTGCTACAATGTAAAGTAGTGAGTGTACAGCTTGTATAACAGTGTGAATTTGCTGCCCCCTCAAAATAACTCAACACACTGCCCTTAATGTCTAAACTGCTGGCAACAAAAGTGAGTACACCCCTAAGTAAAAAAAGGCCAAATTGGGCCCAATTAGAAATTCTCCATCCCCGGTGTCATGTGACTCGTTAGCGTTACAAGGTCTAAGGTGTGAATGGGTAGCAGGTGTGTTAAATTTGGTGTTATCACTCTCACTCTCTCATACTGGCCACTGGAAGTTCAATATGGCACTTCATGGCAAAGAACTCTCTGAGGATCTGAAAAAAACAATTGCTGCTCTACCTAAAGATGGCCTAGGCTATAAGAAGATTGCCAAGACCCTGAAACTGAACTGCAGCACAGTGGCCAAGACCACTCAGAACAGGCATCGCCATGGTCGACCAAAGAAGTTGAGTGCACATGCTCAGAGTCATATACAGAGGTTGTCTTTGAGAAATAGATGTATAAGTGCTGCCAGCATTGCTGTAGAGCTTGAAGATGTGGGGGGTCAGCCTGTCAGTGATCAGACCATACGCCGCACACTGCACCAAATTGCTCTGCATGACTGTCGTCCCAGAAAGAAGCCTCTTCTAAAGATGATGCACAAGAAAGCCCGCAAAACACTTTGCTGAAGACAAGTAGACTAAGGACATGGATTACTGGAACCATGTCCTGTGGTCTGATGAGACCAAGATAAACTTATTTGGTTCAGATGGTGTCAAGCGTGTGTCGCAGCAACAAAGTGAGGAGTGCAAAGACAAGTGTGTCTTGTCTGTGAAGCAGAGCATGATCCCCTCCCTTCGCAGACTGGGCTGTGTATTCCAACATAATAATGACCCCAAACACACCTCCAAGACGACCACTGCCTTGCTAAAGAAGCTGAGGGTAAAGGTGATGGACTGGCCAAGCATGTCTCCAGACCTAAATCCTATTGAGCATCTGTTGAGGCATCCTCAAATGGAAGGTGGAGGAGCGCAAGGTCTTCAACATCTACCAGCTCCGTGACGTCGTCATGGAGGAGTGGAAGAGGACTCCAGTGGCAACCTGTGAAGCTCTGGTGAATTAACTCCATGCCCAAGAGGGTTAAGGCAGTGCTGGAAAATAATGGTGGCCACACAAAATATTGACACTTTGGGCCCAATTTGGACATTTTCACTTAGGGGTATACTCACTTTTGTTGCCAGCACTTTGGACATTAATGGCTGTGTGTTGAGTTATTTTGAGGGGACAGCAAATTTACACTGTTATACAAGCTGTACACTCACTACTTTACATTGTAGCAAAGTGTAATTTCTTCATTGTAACACTAATGAGTCACATGACACCGGGGAGGGAAAATGGCTAATTGGGAAAAATTTGGACATTTTCACTTAGGGGTGTACTCACTTTTGTTGCCAGTGGTTTATACATTAATGGCTGTGTGTTGAGTTCTTTTGAGGGGACAGCAAATTTACACTCTTATACAAGCTTTACACTCACTAGTTTATGTTTTAGCAAAGTGTAATTTCTTCAGTGTTGTGACCTGAAAAGCTATATTAAAATATTTACAAAAATGTGAGGGGTGTACTCACTTTTGTGAGATACTATATGTAAAGTTAATGCGCACAAAACCTGAACACCTGTATGGTGATAAGAGAGTCCAAAAAAAGTTAATCCAAGAAAAAAGATCCCCCTGAGGATCAATCAGAGTGGAAGATATGAAGCCTCCAGATACCAGATGACAAGTACCCTAGTGAAACTGATGGGACCTTACCAGAATGAAATGACCACTAAAACACCATGAATTAACATCTTTCTGGACTCTGTTATCACCATACAGGTGTCCAGGTTTTGTGTGCTCCTTCGTGGACTTTATATATATATATATATATATATATATATATATTTATGAATTAGCATTATTTATTTATTTATTGTATATATGAATGTGTATCTTTTATTTATTTACTCGTTTATTGTAGCTTTAAATTATTCTTTTGAGCACAATTGTGTCACTGCATTGCATACTGTGGGGTATGTTTCATGTGAGTTTATTTGGCATTTGAATATCTTTAGAATTTGCAACTCATTTTGATATAGCGCTATACTGTTTGGTTTAGATTTTTATATACTTTTTCTAAGTATTGTGTTAGCTGCTTATTTTGTGTTTATCTGGGCCCTAGTGCAAATCTTTCTTTTTCTCTATCTATATATATGGATAATGTTATATGCTGGCTACAGTAGTTTCTATTCTCCCATTTACTTTGATGAGATTACTGGTTAACTTCCTATTACAGGAATCCCCTCTGCTCACAGAGACAATGTCCTGGATGGGGACACTGCCTAGTTTTTTTCAGCAAATCCACTTAACGAAGATTCTGGTTCTCTTATTTACTTAGAAGTTTAGCAGAATATCCTGTTTGAGGAAGGCCATTCTCATAACCCCACAAAAGACGGTTACACTAAAAAGACGGTGTCCCTTTAACTTACTGTGCACTAACTTGAAATATCAATGTTATCAGGCTTCCAGCTATCTTCTATAATCTCAGCTATCAATGTAATGGAGATGAGGAAGGGTTGATGTGTTTGTAGATCAAATTAGGAGGCACCCTAGCGTGTTCGACAATACAGATTCTCAACCTATGCCAGCCAGTCATAACGCAAGTAATACTATGCGACAAAGACATCCAGCACAATTCTCTCGGCAATAGCGTACTGTACCATCCGAAAATGATAGAGCCCCCAAAGATATGCTCTCATATACAGTGGAGCATGTGTACTCTTTCCCCAGGCTGATCTATCGGCGTTGAAGCATATTGAAGGAGCAAAAGAATTGGGATACAAGTCGCAGCAAAGATGGGAATGCCCTCAGGTTTGAACCAAGCTCCGAGCTGAGCCATAAAGTGTTGAGGAATCACTATTATCGTTCACCAAAAAACCATAAGGCAACATTATGGAAATCGAAATCGCAAGGTTGCTTAGTCTACATTTTGCATGTCACCTTAGTTCAGTAGTGTTGTTTACTCACGTTGCTATACATGATTGTATAAAATGTCATCCTGTTTTAGACACGCTCTGCCAGATGTTTAAAATAATGTTGATCTGTGCTACACCATTAACACAGCTCCAGTCCCGCACCTTCCACCTATAACTTCATTAGGGGTACAGATAAAATTCACCCTTTGAATACATATTCACCTCCCCAAAACAACCAATTCCTTCCTCTTCTACAAGGAACTCCCATCTTAAGCACATCACACTAAAGCCCCAGCCCTCAGATATCCATACTTATCCGGCATGGTTGCTCTCCGGGCCCCTTCCTGCCTCACATACACTATACTAAAACCCCCACAATGTCGCAAATGGAATATATAGCAGGGCACCAGAAGTAGCGTAGCCATCCCTAGAGCACTATATTACCCTATTTGACTGTGTCCACACCACCGACCTCACTCCTACCACACCCCGCAAGAGCACAGATACTATCTCTGTGCTGACTAGTGGTGACACACCCCACACAACTGGTAAGGTAGCTGGACTACCTCCATTATCACCCTCCTCTCTATCACCACCATCCTGCTACCTTCAGGTTACCATAAATCGGGATTCATACCCCCTCCCCCTTACTTCCAACTCATCACCCACAATACCTCATTTTGAACACATCCGACCATCACCTGATCAGCCAATACACTATCCAGGGCTTCACTCCTTGCCGGCGCCCAACCAGAAATGACACGTTACAAAACCCGTGATACCAAACTGACGCTTAACATTTTATCTCTTAATGCCAAAGGCCTCAATCTCCCAGTGAAGTGATCACAACTTCTGCTATATCTCAAGAAATCTAAAGCGAACATAGTCCTCCTCCAGGAGACACATTTTAAAACAAATCATATCCCCAAGCTAACTAACAGAGAATTTACACAAGCATTTCATGCTACAAACCCACAAGCTAAAACTAAGGGGGTCTCCATCCTGATCTCCAGGCGCCTACCCCTGGAAATATCTGATACATTGCTAGACGAATATGGACGTTTTGCATTTATTAAAGGGAAGATTGGGAACAGACCCCTTACAATAGCTAATATATATAGCCCCAATTCTGCCTCATCCTTCCAAAATGGACTACTCCTACTGGGAGGTGATTATAACGTAGCGCTGAACCCTCTCACAGATACCTCATCGGGCACTTCTACCCTAACATACAGGGCGATTAAACAGATTAAGACACAACTACACGGTTTATTATTGCATGACACATGGCAAACTCTCCATCCCCAGACAAGAGACTACACCTTCTACTCCGCACCCTCATCCAATCACTGCTACAATCACACTCCCAGAATATACGTCATTTAATAAAATGTGGAAGCTCGACGCATCTCTCCTGACTGATCAAACAAACGTCTCTGAAATCACTAAAGGCATTAAAGAATACTTTATCACAAACGACACCCCACATACGACCCAGATATCCCAATGGGAAGCCCATAAGTGTGTAGTCAGGGGCCAGTTCATTAAATTGGCTACCTCCAGGAAAAGAACACAACAGGAAACTATCAATACTTTATTGAAGCAAATACACAACCTGGAGCATACACACAAATTATCGCACGCAAAAAATACTTTACATGAACTAGAACAAACCCGAGAAAGACTGAGAGAAGAACTAAATAGGAAAATCAGACGGTACTATGCGCTATCGCAAAAGCTCTTCTATGAGCATGGAAATAAAAGCAGCACGTTTCTAGTGAGAGCATTACAATCTAAGAAAGCCAATACCATGATCAGGCAACTGCGCACACCCAACGACACACTTGTAACAAAAAACTATGATATTGCCAATCAGTTTGCACGATATTACACTGACCTCTACATCCTCCCCCCAGAACAATCCTCTACAAAAGATACTAGGACATGCAACATGGTCATGACTGACTTCCTCGCTAAATATAGCCCCAAACCGATAACCAAAGAACAGGCTGAGGAAATTGACGGCCCAATCACCACTGAGGAACTCAACACAGCCATTAAACAAATGAAGCCAGGCAAAAGCCGTGGCCCAGACGGACTCTGCATGGCCTACTACAAAACCTTTCAACAATCTTTATCCAGCCCCTTCCTCAAGACTTTTAATCTACTGGCCAAACCTAACACATCCCCGCAAAACCTTCTGGAAGCCCATATCTGTGTCATACCCAAACCAGGAAAAGACCATGAATCCCCAGCCAACTGTAGACCCATTTTGCTGTTAAACATGGACCTACAAATTTTCGCAAAAATACTAGCCAATCGCATACTCCGGCTCCTGAATAAATTAATTTCTAATGATCAGGTAGGGTTTGTCCCCGGAAGGGAAGCCAGGGACAACACTCTACAAGTCTTAAACATACACCACAGGCTCTCCAAAACAAATCACCCTGGGTTCCTACTATCTCTTGACGCAGAAAAGGCGTTTGACAGGCTAGCCTGGGACTATTTGGAGGCCTTCATACACAAAATAGGCTTGGGCCCCCGGCTCTCTAACCTCATAATGTCCCTTTACACCAACCCGAAAGCTAGAGTACGTGCTAACGACCAACTGTCCACCGCCTTCTGCATAAACAACGATACACATCAAGGGTGCTCCCCGTCCCCCTTGCTATTTATCCTTACTCTCGAACCACTTCTGAATAGAATAAGAGACAATACCAACATCCACGGCATTGACATACATAACAAACAGCATAAAATAGCTGCATATGCAGATGACATTCTCCTCTTCCTCTCCAATCCCCACACATCCCTACCAAACCTCCTCAAGGATTTCAAAACATTTCAATATATCTCACAATTCAAAATTAATTTCTCTAAGTCATATGCCCTAAACATCACACTAACAGAAACCCAGGTAATGCAATACTCACAACACTTCCAATTCAAATGGAAAACAGATATGATAACATACTTCTCCTGGTTTGCAGATCGGCTATTGTCAAAATGAACATCCTACCATGAATAATATACTTATTACAGACAATTCCCATTTCAATTCCCAAAACTTTCTTCCTCTCGCTCACTCGGATGTACCGCTCTTTCATTTGGAACAATAGAAGCCCTAGAATCAAATACTCACAAATAACAAAGCCCAAAGCCAAAGGAGGCATAGGTCTACCTGATATAAATCTCTACTACATCACCTGCCACCTACAAAGAATATTGGACTGGCACGTCCATTATCACCTGAAGGAGTGAATAGCCATCGAAAATGCCTTCCCCTAAGCCAGACCCCTTGGATATTCAACTGTCACCTACCGACAGAGCTTACTTTCCACCCCACAATTGGTCCCACACTGAAATGCTTCTACACAGCATGTCAAAGGTTTAAGATTTTCTCATCACCCGGACCTATGACGCCAATCCTGGGAAATCCAGACTTCCCCCCTGGTCAGTATTCCCACCCTCTAAAATGCTCCCAACCGCCTATCGGCCTATGTATACATCACTTAATAAACAAAGCCAATTTACATAACCTAGAATACATTAACATGAACTTAGCCAACCCTCACATAAATTTCTTAGAATATATGCAGCTCGCACACTATGTCAACAAACTGTGAAACATCACAGACTTAGAAAGAGGCCTCACCCCCTTTGAAACCCTTTGTGTCAACGCTACACCTCAAAGACATGTTATATCCACGATACACAATTCACTATGGTATAACACCCCATCAGATGAAGGTTCTGCATGTAGATATTGGGACAAAGACATACATTCCCACCTCTCTGAAGCAGACTGGGATAAAATATACATACACAAGGGTCCCGTGAATGTCACCATACAGGAAAATAACTACAAAATACTCTCACACTGGTATCCCACTCCTGAAATCTTACATAAATATGATAAAAAAAACTTCAGACAAATGCTGGAGATGTCTACTTGCTCAAGGTAACCTCTTACAAATATGGTGGGACTGTCCACACATACAACCTTTCTGGAAAGCTAATTCATGAACAGATACGTCCGATCTCTACACACACGCTTAATATACACCCTCACAATATCTTTTACACCACCACATGGCAGAAGACATACCTTACTACAGATCCCTTGCTATGGCTATGGCAGAGATGGAGGAACTTATAGCTATATCACGTAATACTCCACATAAATTCTCAAGACTCTGGGCCTGCTGGACACACTTTCAATCCTTAGATGCATATGCACAAGTAATGCACTCCCGACCCCCATGAAAAATCAGGTGTATAGACGAACTCAATTGTTCGCTGGACAGCACACGTCTAACGCTCAGCTCACAAAACTCAGTACCAATGCCAATAGCATAGAGCAATCCCCATCCAACAAATCCGTCCCAACGCAGCTGGCCAATCTTAGATTACCCAAGACTATAGCTCTGGAAGAGAACGAGTTACGCTCCCCCCCCGGCCCTCTATAAACCAGTCTTCCCCATACTCGTCAGTGTAAATCACTAACAGGTGTAGTGGACACCCTCACATCCCCCAAAAGAAAAAAAAAAGGACTACCTAACCCTCTCCCGCATACCCCCTCATATCCCCCCTATACCCCCCAACAACTGCCCTACTAATTACAACACAATATAGTACTATGACTCACATTCGGCACGCCAGGGCAGGCAGGCCCTACCCTGGGACACGGAAGCTCTTAAGTAGTCATACAACACTTTGAGTAGGCTCCCTCTCAAACGTAACACATCTAACCTGAATCTGAAGTTCAGCCTACCTTCCCCAAAGGTTATAGACCATTATTGTTTTGATATATCCTATATTGTATCAAATATCTTCACAATGTAATTCAGATGTGATGCAAACATTTGGTTTTTAATTTATGGCTTTATACACACTCATATGTCTTCAAGTATGATATTCATCTCAATAAAATGTTTATTTTGGAAAAAAAACAAAAAAAAAAACAAATTATGAGATAATCTTAGGGGGATAATGCTTCTTGTTCATAGATACAGTGTAGCGAGCTAATGTTGTCACCTTAGTACTGGAAGTTTGTTACTGACAGGACCATGATGTGAAAATGAAGGGAAAAAAGTGTGTAAAAAGGAAACCATTGCATCTAAGGGCGAGAAAGCTACAATATATATATTCGTTGCTATAGTGTTTAGATACTATTTATCTTTCTATCTGTCTATCTCTTTTGGATGGAATGACCCTTTATTTCTCTGTCTTCACTCTATAACATGTCATTTTAGTGCCATATGCTTCGTAACCTGTAACTTTCTCTCCTAGCGAACTGAATTAGGAACAGAACCCGAACATTGTTTGTCATATAACACTTTCTCCTATTTCTAGCATTACCTTCTCTTATTGTCTTTTATTTTTTATATTGAAAAAGAATAACTTACTTAGCTAATTTGCCATGGACTAGACTCGATGCCCTGTCACCATATAACCATGGAATTTCTTGGTGACAGTTAAGAATTTACATTATCTATAACGTGAAAAATCCATTCAGATTTCTTTTGTAAATCACTTGTAAATTCACTTATGTAGAGATTAATTTTAATGTGCATTCCACAGTAATTTCAGTGTTTACAAATTTGACTCTCTTCTCATTTAGTGTTTCATGAACAACGTAGAGTAGTAATGCGTCATTTAGAATTCTGGGAACTTAAAGTGAATGCTATTTCAGTCTCGAAATTGTACAGCATTGACATGTTGTCAGAATGTCATCTTCTTCTGCTATACCTTGACTTGTTTTTTTCATCCTGCTAGTTGGCATACGGTGCTTCCTTCTAAAACGTTAGCAGGAAATTATACTTAAAGCGTTAATTAGAATTGCAAAAGAAAAAGGGCCCTTTTCATGGCTCTGTACAAGTTATAAATTATAAAATGTACTTGATACCTAGTTAAGATCAAAATTTTAATTGTTAAAGCTTAACAATTAATTTGGTGCCTTTGAATTGAAAAAAAAAGCAAAAGCCCCAGGTATAAAATCATTGTTAAAAGGCTAAGTATTTTTACCATGAGTGACAGTCACTGTCTTCTAGTTCTGACTTTTCCCAGAGCTCTGTAAATGTCAGTGTTCCTGAAGCTTTTAAGGCCACTTTTTCTCCAAGTCCAAATTAATAAAATGAAGTCTGTTCATTCAGTACATCTGGCTCTCTGGCACAGCGGGTAAACTATAAAAAAAAATCCTTCAAAATGTTTTTACTAATATTAGGTGCCTACAGATACTTCGCAATTGAGATGAAAAGTGATTACTGTCCTAAGTACCTTGTTACAGTTAAAATGCCTTTAAATTGAGTTTCATTTTATGACATTAAAGTGGACCTGAACTCAAAATGTGAAGATTTGCAATGTTATAGGGAACATCTATAAATGTTAATTGTTGTTAAGCAGTACTCTGAAAATGTGTCTGGTATTCCTGTAGAAAAATGGAAGCATACTTCTTGGCATTTAAGGGTGTCTGGGCACTCTTGTGGCTACAGCCCCAAAGCTGTGTATTTGCAGTGTGAGATCTAAAGCACTTCTGCATTTAACTGCCAATGTGTAAGTTACCAGTTTTGAAGTGAGATTTGGTGATGTGCTGTTCACTGTTCTCCTTGCTGGAGGCTCTGACATTAGGAAGCAAAGATTTGCCTCTACAAAGATGGTCACCCTATACATAGAACATGTGTTGGGATTTCTCCTGTGACAATTATCCATGGCTCGGTCATATACCCTACAGGGCCAGCCGGGTGTTCCAGTTGTACGAGCCTCAGAGTCTTTGGTCAATATAATGTACTGTGTCATTTTGATTTCTAAAACTTACCTAACATGATTGTAACCCTTTGGATCATGCCTTTATTGTCTGTGAATAAAGTTTGCTGAATTTAGTCTACTTCACATTTATACTGTTTCAGAGTCTGCCTTCAAAGTCCCAAAGGGGTTATTCTTTTAATGTTTTGTACATACAGAGAACAGGGCCAATTTAATTTTCCTATTCACGTTTCCTTTAGAGTTACCAAACCCATATAATATGAGGTCAAACCTAAACACTTTTAATGTGTATGCAATCCGAGAGGCCCTTGCACTACATAGTTCAAGGTAAATCTAAAGGAAATTGAATAAGAAAATTGTATAGTGTATGGCCAGCCTTAGGCATGATAAATCAATAATTAGGTAAAGATCAGCTGTAGAGAGACCACATGCTATGCTGGTGACTATTCTTTTTGCCTCTACCATTTTGTTTTTTTTGGACACAGCTTCCAGAGTTCAGTACCTCTTTAAGACAAAGTGGAGATAGTGTTTTTAAAATATTGATATAAACAATGACTAGTTATGTTTATTTTACTCTGGATTATTTTTATTCTAAACTTTTGAAGATGAGGTTGGGCTTTTTTGGTATCTATATCTACTGTGAATAGTCTACTTTGGATTCAGAGTTAGTCTTTCTGTGTATTGTAACTGGGCAACTGGAGTTATCTACATTAGTTTTTGACAGTTTATTTAAATGAATGGAAATTATATTTATGGTACTTTAAACTGTGAACCATGCCTATCTTCTTGCTATCTCTTTTTACAGCATTTGTGCATTCAAGCTGTTGTACTATCTTTACTGCTGTCCCTGATATCATCCTAAAGAGCCGTACACATGGGCTGAATATTGGGTGGTATCAGCCGGCTCAGTAGAAACCGGCCAACATTTGGCCCATGTGTATGGCAGCCAGTCCGACAGAAGCCAGTCAAAACTTTGGCTTCTGTCAAAGCAACTTGACCTAAAAAGATCTGCCAATCAGCATCCGATCAGTGCTCTCAGCCAATGGCTGAGAGCACTGGGCTGAGAGCACTGACTGGTGTGTTCTGGTGGGGGCATCCCCCTATCAGAACACAAGGCTTTAGATAGCAGCTTGGAAAACTCTGTATAACAAATCAACTGCAGAAGTCAAATCTGCAATGACTGTATACAGTCCTGCTTGGACACATTGACATCAGCCCTCTTTTCCCGATTGGCTGAAATGTTATCAAAACTGGATGTTTTAAAAACTGATTGACGAAGGATAAGCTTTACTTTTCATTTTATTTCATCATTGGCTACTAATAATTATTGATTGGGAAGTCTTTAAACATGATTTTCCAAGAAATTGCTTGATGCTGTAAGAAGCACAAGGAAAATCAATGAAAGAGCGAATCCTTTTTATGTTTTCTGTTTTAATATGATAGTACAGCCTTTAATAAGTATAACTCTTGGTAGCTGAAGTAGGGGGCCATGACTTCTTAGCTTTCACAACTATCATGAAGTAAGCGTAACTATACAGCTCATAATAATTGCAGACAACTAAGTTGAAATTTTACCTGAGGTCATAAGTAATATCAGGTGTTTTTTCTGTATGTTTGAAATCATATTTAATTTATAGCTAAATGTAACTGAATGCCAAGGTAAAACTATAAAAGAATTATAACCCTTTTAGTGACTTGCCCAAGGTCATGAGCAGAGATCCAAGAATCAACGTTTAGTTGGCAATTCACGGTGTAGCACTTTATCTTCTATTTAGGTAGTACTTTGTCAAGCTAGCTTTTATTATTTTGGCTTCTGCTTCATTCTGTTTACAATTCTCTAAAATAGAAAAATACAGCAAATAAACACTTTTTCTTTTATATGCGAGGAACTAATTAATTTTTCTCTAGCGTGGTTGACAAATAATAATATATATTATATATAATATATTTTTTAAGATCCCCTTTTCATTTGCTTGATATTTATATAATGTAATGCCAAACTACCTATAGCTAAACTTTTTTTTTTAGTTTTGGATATAGATGGGGAAGGGTTAAAATCCCTGTCAGTTTATTATTTGCTGTCTGAGATTTCCCCTAATATGCACCCCAGAAATGAAACAGGAGGTGAGAGGAAATTCCCCCAAAGTGAGTGGAATTCCACTCTTAGACCATTGTTACCTGACCAGGTGTCCCCATTAGAAGATTTCCCCAGACTATTTCTCTAAATACAACTTTAAAATTTGGACTTCCCATCACTTTCTGTCCTGCTGTCCATGGTCATCATTACAAATAGAGAAGGTGATAAGGGTGATCAGGGACACAGTCAGCACAATGAAAACTTAACAAGTAACCCTTCCCATAGTATCCAAAGCAAGAAAAGAAAAGGTTTTGACATTACATACAGTTAAAGGGAAACGTGATTTGCTCCTGCAGGGGAAATTAACTGGTTTGAGTTAATCCCCCCATCTCAAGCAGCACATATTTGCCTTTCCTTCATATCCCCACTTCTCCATTTAGCTGTTGGGGGTAAATAAAATGCCAAGTTTTCTTGAGAGAAAGAGTTAAACATGAACCCCTTGCCTTGCTCTATCATACAAATTACCTGCATGTTAATCAATAGGGAAGCTGTTAGAATCAATACTTTAAATACATACCTCTTTCTTTTCATCAATGTAAATAACACTACTGATAAGTAGAGTTGAGCGAACCTCTGGAAGTTTGGGTTCTGCTGGTCCGTCCGAACTTCGGGACAAAGTCCGGGTCCGGACGGAACCCGAACGATCGCACGGACAACGAACCCCATTGAAATCAATGGGGACCCGAACTTTTAGGCACAAAAATGGCTGTAACAAAGTCCTGGAAAGCCCTAGAGGGCTGCAAAAGGAAGTAAAATGGGGGTAAGGGTAGGGCAAGTGCCCTACAAAAAAATGGGGACAGGGAAATAACGTTAAATATTTTTAAAAAAATCAAAACATAAAAAAAGCAAAAATGGAGGTGAATGTGGATCATCTTCAAACTGTGTCTGAAAAG
>BLSH010029916.1:4333365-4349825 GCA_018402905.1 Glandirana rugosa
GTCGTGCGTGCCCAGTCAGTGAGACGCCTTGTCGTGGTGAAGTGGTGGTTGCTCACCCGGAGGTACGCTCAACTCGGCTGTCGTTGCGCAGGCACTGCAGCATGTAGTCGCTCATGTGTGCCAGGCTGCCCAGAGGCAAAGACAAACTGTCCTCTGTGGGAGGTGTATCATCTGTGTCCTCTGTATCCCCCCAGCCACACTCCAGTGATGCCCACAAGCTGTGTTGGGTGCCACCCTGCTGTGAACATGGTTCCTCCTCCTCATCCTCGTCCTCCTCATACTCCAGAACTGTGCCCTGGCTTGAAACTTTTTTACCTGGCCTATGCTGGTGCAGGAACCCACCCTCCGAGCCACTTGTGAATGACTGGCCTGATAACTGTGGAAATGACCCCTCTTCCTCCTCCTCTTCCTCCTGTGCAACATCCTCTTCCATCATCGCCCGAAGTGTTTTTTCAAGGAGACATAGAAGTGGGATAGTAACTCTGAGAACAGCGTCATCAGCACTGGCCATGTTGGTGGAGTACTTGAAACACCGCAATATGGTACACAGGTCTCGCATGGAGGCCCACTCGTTGGTGGTGAAGTGGTGCTGTTCCGCAGAGTGACTGACCCGTGCGTGCTGCAGCTGAAACTCCACTATTGCCTGTTGCTGCTCGCACAGTCTGAAGGCCGAAGTTCCGCTGCAGCGCAGACAGGCGAGCAGCGGCAGGGTGAGGACGCCGAAAGGGCGCACAGACGGCCCGGACTTTCTGCTGCAGCTCTGACATATCCGGGTAGTTTTTTTAGAAATTTCTGCACCACCAAATTCAGCACATGCGCCTGGCAAGGGATGTGCGTCAAACCGGCTAGGCCCAGAGCTGCTACGAGATTTCGACCATTATCGCACACCACCAGGCTGGGCTTGAGGCTCAGTGGCAACAACCACTCATCGGTCTGTTGTTCAATGCCCGTCCAGAGCTCCTGCGCAGTGTGGGGTTTATCCCCCAAACATATCAGTTTTAAAACACCCTGCTGTCGTTTCCCCCTGGATGTGCTGAAGTTGGTGGGGAAGGTGTTATGCTGACCGGATGAGGAGGTGGTAGAGGAGGAGGAAGCGGAGTAGGAGGAGGAGGCAACAGGAGGCAAAGAGAAATGCCCTGCAATCCTCGGTGGTGGAAGGACATGTGCCAAACTGCTACCCACCTCAGGCCCACCCACCACTACATTTGCCCAGTGTGCAGTTAGCGAGATATAGCGTCCCTGCCCATGCTTACTGGTCCACGTATCAGTGGTTATGTGGACCTTGCCACAGATGGCGTTGCGCAGTGCACACTTGATCTTGTCCCGGGCTTGTTTGTGCAGGGAAGGGGTGGCTTGCCTGGAAAAGTAGTGGTGACTGGGAACCATGTACTGTGGGACAGCCACCGCCATCAGGTTTTTAAAACTGTACGTGTCCACCAGACGGAATGAGAGCATTTCAAAGGCCAGGAATTTTGAAATGCTGGCATTCAGGGCCAGGGATCGCGAGTGGGTAGGGGTGTACTTCCTCTTTCTCTCCAGTGTTTGGGAGATGGAGAGCTGTAAGCTTCCATGGGACCGTGTGGAAATGCTTGGGGACGGTGGTGGACATGGTGGCGTTGCTGTCACATCATCTGTTTGCTGGGTGGTAGGTGACACTGGCACTGTAGAGGTGGAGGAAGAGGCCGAGGCAGCAGCAGAAGAGGAAGTAGGAGGAGCCCGAAGACCTTTCTTGGATTTTGAGGTGCTTATTCCACTGCAGCTCGTGCGTTGCATGTAGATGCCTGGTCATGTAGGTTGTGCTCAGGTTTAGAACATTTATGCCTCGCTTCAGGCTCTGATTGCACGGCATGCAAACCACTTGTGTCTTGTCGTCAGCACATTGTCTGAAGAACTGCCACGCCAGGGAACTCCTTTGAGCTGCCTTTGGTGTGTTAGGTCCCTGGGTGCAGTGGGTAGTAGCAGGCATACTGTCTAGGGGATCCGCTTTTGCAACCTTCTTCCTCTTTTGCTGTGCTGGTGCCTCTGTGCGACCACCACCTCTACCTCCAAACTGCACACGTCACTCGCATGACCTTCATTCCATGTGGGGTCTAGGACCTCATCATCCTCTACATCATCTTCCACCCACTCTTCACCACTGCCCTCCTTGTCAATCTCCACACTGTAGAAAGCCACAGCAGTTGGCACCTGTGTTTCGTCATCATCAGAGACGTGCTGCGGTGGTGTTTCCATGTCCTCATCCTGAAACAGAGATGATGACGAAACACAGGTGCCAACTGCTGTGGCTTTCTACAGTGTGCAGATTGACAAGGAGGGCAGTGGTGAAGAGTGGGTGGAAGATGATGTAGAGGATGATGAGGTCCTAGACCCCACATGGAATGAAGGTCATGCGAGTGACGTGTGCAGTTTGGAGGTAGAGGTGGTGGTCGCACAGAGGCACCAGCACAGCAAAAGAGGAAGAAGGTTGCAAAAGCGGATCCCCTAGAGAGTATGCCTGCTACTACCCACTGCACCCAGGGACCTAACACACCAAAGGCAGCTCAAAGGAGTTCCCTGGCGTGGCAGTTCTTCAGACAATGTGCTGACGACAAGACACAAGTGGTTTGCATGCCGTGCAATCAGAGCCTGAAGCGAGGCATAAATGTTCTAAACCTGAGCACAACCTACATGACCAGGCATCTACATGCAGCGCACGAGCTGCAGTGGAATAAGCACCTCAAAATCCAAGAAAGGTCTCGGGCTCCTCCTGCTTCCTCTTCTGCTGCTGCCTCTGCCTCTTCCTCCACCTCTACAGGGCCAGTGTCACCTACCACCCAGCAAACAGATGATGTGACAGCAACGCCACCATGTCCGCCACCGTCCCCAAGCATTTCCACACGGTCCCATGGAAGCTTACAGCTCTCCATCTCTCAAACACTGGAGAGAAAGAGGAAGTACCCCCCTACCCACTCGCGATCCCTGGCCCTGAATGCCAGCATTTCAAAATTCCTGGCCTTTGAAATGCTCTCATTCCATCTGGTGGACACGTACAGTTTTAAAAACCTGATGGCGGTGGCTGTCCCACAGTACATGGTTCCCAGTCACCACTACCGCCCATGGTCAAAAAATGTCAAGCCTGACGCCCTCTCCCGTATGTTCTTGGAGTCGGAAGACACCACTCCGCCTGATACCATACTTCCGGCCAGGAATTTCCTACTAACCAGTGAGGGTGTGCTGTCACAAATACGACGGGGCTTAGCAGGTTCTACTACTCCCCGTGATACCAGACTGTCAGTCAAGAATGGCCTGTGGTGGTTGGGTCACAAGTTGTTCGTTCCTGCCAGCCTGCGCCTCAAGATCCTGGGCCTCTGTCATGACCACAAATTGGCCGGACACTTTGGAGCTCGGAAAACGGCCCGAACTACTTGCCCGATCCTTCTGGTGGCCAAATGCCACGGAGGACTGCACGAAGTATGTGAGCACTTGCCCCATCTGCGCTAGGAGTAAGACAGACAAGGCCAAATTCTGGGGCCTCCTGAACCCACTTCCGGTACCTGAGCGCCAATGGTCACAACTGGCCATGGATTTTATTGTGGATCTGCCTCCGTCGGAGGGATTTTCTACCATCTTTGTGGTAGTCGACCGCATGACGAATATGACATACTTCCTACCCATGAAAGGGACCACCACAGCGTCCGAAATGGCCAACATCTTCGTCAAGGAAATAGTCCGGCTCCATGGGATACCCAGCAACATTGTGTCCGATTGAGGGGTCCAATTTACATCTAAATTCTGGAAGGCATTGGAGATTGAACTATCTTACTCATCTGCTTATCACCCCCAGACTAACGGCCAGACAGAACAAACCAGACTCTAGAGCAATACCTGCGTTGCTATTCCTTGTTCTCTCAAAACTACTGGCTTGCACTGTTACCACTGGCCGAGTTTGCGTACAATAATACCGTCCACTCGGCCACCAAGTAGTCCTCATTCTGGGCCAATTATGGGTTCCACCCCACCTTCCTGCCTGAGCTGAACATCGAAAGCCCAGTTCCTGCAGCACAGGATGTCACTAGCTTCTTGCAAACCAGCAACAAACTCCTGCAGGATACCCTGTCAAAAACCCAGGAGCAGAACAAGGAAGCCTTTGACAAAAGGAGACGGGGGAGTTAGAGCTCCAGCCGGGCAATCGTGTCTGGTTGTCCGCAAAGAACATTCAAATTTCTTGCCCTTCCAAGATGTTGGGCCCGAGATTTGTGGGACCATTCCCCATCAAGAGGAAGATTAATAGGGTGGCGTTTGAACTGGATCTTCCCCCTTTCTTACGGATCCACCTGGTCTTCCACGTTTCGCTGCTGAAGCCTGCTGTCACAGACCCTTTCCCGGGACGGAGAACGGATCCTCCAGACCCAATTCTGGTGGACGGAGAGGAGGAGTTTGAGGTGGAAGCTATTCTGGACACTCGGAGACACTCGGAATCTGACACACACAGATTCCAGAGGTACGTACAGCTCCTATTTTTTCCCAGACCCCCATGGACCCCAAGAGGGTAATCCATGCGGATCAGGGAAACCTGAAGAATCAAGTTCCCAAACTGAACTCCAAGTAATCAATTTATCCTCTTTCTCATTATCCTCAATGCAGATAGAGGTTTTGAAACTTGGTCTTACTTTCTGCCCTACTCAACGAGTAGACCAATTTGAACTCATTAAGGATCTTAATCTTTTTTCACGTAGACTTATGTTTAAGGTCTTGTATGATAAGAATACTGGGTCCAACAACAACCAGTCTGCCCAATCTTCATTACAAAATCCCCTATGGCAGAATTCTACCATCAATGATATGAAAGCCCTCAATGACCTAATGGAACTCTGGGATGAGGGCCACATAGGGGAGATTTCTCCTAACCAACATGCTGAGTCCCTGGATCCTGTTGGATCCAGGGTATTAGCTTTATCAAAACCTTCTTCTTTGGTGGAATTTGAAATTCCAAAGAAATACAAACCTAAATCTAACAAATTTCCTGCGTTGCAAGGCAATCCCAATATTTGGGCTTTTACCCAACAGGTCACAGCTGAGATCCAAAAAACCAATTGGGATAAATGCCCTAATTCTAATATATCTACTGCGCAAAGAGAGGCCATTCAATCTCTAGAACAAATGAGCGAAATTATTATCAAACCTTCTGACAAAGGAGGTAACCTGGTAATCATGAATCGCCAAATGTATGTTAATATGGTTCTAGACATTTTGAAAAACAAAGAATGGTACAAAAAGGTGACCAGTGCTCATGATCAGATTACCCAAGTTAGATATAGGAAATTAATAAGTATGGCTTATCACAACAATCTAATTGATAAAAAGACCCTGGACTTCCTAAATGTACAATATCCAAAAATACCTACACTATATGCGTTACCTAAAATCCATAAGAATCTAACAAATCCCCCAGGGCGACCCATAGTGGCAGGCAATGAGTGCCTTACGGAAACTGCAAGCCAATTGATTGATGACTATCTACGTCCGCATGTTTTATCCCTACCTTCATATTTGCAGGACACTGGGGATCTTTTGAGAACAATAGATGGTTTGCAGATTCCGGATAATGCTTGGCTCGTGGCCATAGATGTTGAAGCCTTATATAATTCTATCCCACATGATCATGGCACCCAGGTGGTTGGTTCCTTTCTCTCTGAGCGACCAGATACGGCATGGCCTTATAATTCATTTATTCTAGACTTATTAAATTTCATTTTGAAAAATAACATCTTTCTGTTTGAAGGCTCCCACTACCTCCAGGTGCAGGGTGTGGCGATGGGGACCAAGTGTGCCCTGTCATACGCAAACCTGTACCTGGGGGGGTGGGAGCGTGATCTATTTTATAGGGAGGATCTGCAAGATCTTTTTGAAAAGGTCCTGATTTGGCGAAGATATATTGATGACGTTTTTGTCATCTGGACAGGCACTGCTTCAGAACTGTCTAGATTCATGGAACATTTGAGGATAAATACCTTCAATTTAAAATTTACCATGGAGTGCAGCCAGAAATCCCTCAATTTCTTGGACGTGAACATCTATGTCCAGGATGATGGGATGATTGGCTCCACTTTGTTTAGGAAACCGTCTAGTGGCAACACCCTGCTGCATGCCTCTAGTTCACATCCTACTGCATTAATTAAAAATATCCCTTATGGTCAGTACCTCAGAATAATGAGAAACTGCAGCAAAGTGAGTGATTTTGAAAAAGAAGCAAAAAGCCTCCAATTGAGGCTATTACAGAGAGGTTACAGCAGAAACTGCTTGAAGCGTGCCTACCATAGAGCAAAAATGAAAAAAAGGGAACAACTACTTGGCCCAAAAGACAAAAGCAAAAATCAGGGATCCAGTGATGTAATAAGATTCATTACCAGATTTTCAGGTCAACATAAACAAATTAGACACATCATTGATAAGTATTGGTATTTACTAATGGCTGATGGCTCAGTGTCTAAACATCTTTCAATACATCCAGAAATTACATTTAGAAGATCACGATCATTGAAGGATAGATTAGTACGAAGCCATCTTCAGCCACACACTAGGAAATCTGGGGAAAAATGGGGGACTTTTTCATGTAACTCATGTAATTTTTGTAAGTACATCTTTGAGTCTGCATCAATTGTTCTCCCCAATGGACATACCTTCAAACCAAAGTTTAGAGCAGACTGCCAATCTATAGGCATCATTTATATTATGTTTTGTAACTGCGGGGCCTTTTATGTTGGCAAAACTAAGAGGCCCTTCTTTCATCATATAAGGGACCATGTCTCTCTGGTAGCTAAAAAATGTATGGAGACCCCTATCAGTAGACACATGGGCCTTATGCACCGTTTTGATTCTACTTTAATGCATTTTTTTGCCCTTGAATATATACCCCCGCATATAAGAGGTGGGAATCACGACAGGGTATTACTTCAAAGGGAGACTCGGTGGATTCAGACTTTAGCTGCTTTACATTATCCGGGTCTCAATGATTGTCTTTCCTATAAACCTTTTCTATAGATGTGATAATCATGTGTTCTTGCCTTTCCCTCTCCCTTTTTTTTTTGAGATATCTATAAGAATGTAGATGACTTTGCAGTCAATAAATGATATGCTGTATACGCCTCCTATCTTTCCCCTCCCCCCCTTTTTGTTGGTTTTTTGTGGGTTTTTGTTGTACATATATATTGTAACTGGATGTTGGAACGATATGTCGGTCTCAGTAGGACCATACGGACGGGTGGGGCACCTATAGGGATCTCATTTAGACTAGGGTGGGATCCCCTGGGGGCCCTTTACCAAGGATTCGTTCCGTTTCCATGCCGTGGTCGTTTTGGGTGGAGTATCCGTGGAGGCTCCTCCATTGTGCTTCCTCCCTTGCTGGCTAGATGTCGCTGTTTGGTTTTCTCTTCCCTTGGTGGGGAGAGATCCATGCTGCGTCACTTCCCGCTTTGTCGGCCGCGTGGAGTGGAGGCGGATGCTTCCCTTACGTCCGCGTTCCGCCGATGACGTCAGACGCCGGCGGAACGGAATCGGGGATAAAGCAGCTGCCTAAGCCGCCTTTCAGTCTGGCGAAGACAGCGAGGAAGCTGGACGGATACGGTCTCCCGCTCTCCCCTCCGGGAAAACTATTTTTCAAATTAGGACCTTGTTCTCTTAACCTAGGTAAGCCCTGATACTTTTGGGAGCTGCTGCTATTCCATTTATAATTGGCTTATTGAGCTTCATTATCTTTGTTCAGCAGAGCCATCGGACTTGCAGCAATTATTCCCCTGGTGGATACCATAGAAATATAGGAAAATGTTTCTTGCGTTTCTCTACCTGACCCTATAAGCCAATTGACACTTCCAGTGGCTATGGCTGAAAAAGGTGTCAACCAGAGGAACAAGACTACCATGTTTTGGATCTTTACCGTTGGATTGGGAGTTTGTTTCTCTCAATGATTATACTGGTCCATTTTTGATTTTCAGTAAGTATAAAAATAATTTTCACTTTTAGAGTGACTATAGTAAATACATTAGATACATATAATAAACATTTTTTATTTGATTAGGCATCTCATTAGTGGATGCAAGCA
Source organism: Glandirana rugosa (assembly GCA_018402905.1). Lineage (NCBI taxonomy): Eukaryota > Metazoa > Chordata > Amphibia > Anura > Ranidae > Glandirana > Glandirana rugosa. The sequence goes on from BLSH010029916.1 coordinate 4,341,443, forward strand.
GCCCCTATATCAACTCTAATGTATCCTGTGGTTCTGTGGTCCATAAATGAGATTGACATTCGATTCCAATATTTGTCCATGAATGTTCTTATGAACTTATGGTAAGATTTTTTGTATTCAAACTGTAATCAACTGCAAGGATTGGGAATGTATATGTATGTGATCCTTTTTTGTTAAATGTTGGGGTACATACGGGTGGGAATGCAATATGGTTTCTGGAGTTATTGCTGTTCTTCTAACGTTAGATATAATCTTAGTCTAAAAAAACCCCTTCAAATAAATCATGTTTTTTTCTTTGTTTACAACATGGGGTTGTCCTCATGTGATTGTTATAGTATTCTCATAAATGTTTTTCTTACCGTAGTCAGCCCCATTGAGTCTCCTGAGGAAGCCCTTACGGGTGAAACATGTCGAGCGGGGTTAAGCTGACCCAATGTAGGATCCATCTGATTTATTCCAAATTGTATTGAATCGGATTGGTATCTATATTTATGTCATTTTCAATTGTTCAGCATTCTCTGTACTTATATACAAGGAATATGTTTTATCTTATATATGAAATAAAATGGTTTTTAGACCTTTTTTATTAAGGTATTTGTGTGGTTTTGAATTTAATTATGGAGCACCTTTAAAGTCCCCAAAACCTTTCTTTGGTTTCCCTTCTTTCTATTATATATTTGGATATATTTTTGGACGTGGTGCTCCAATGTGAGGCTCCTTGCTTGCTCAACATTCTTACTACCCAGTACTTAGTTAAGTGGAAAGGGTATGGACCCAAAGAAAATTCTTGGGAACCAGAAGAAAACCTCCACACACCATAATTAGTCCAAGCTTTCAGAAGAAACCATCTGGACCTTGGCACCCGGCAAGGCATCCGGAGGCTGCCCCTTGGGGGGGCAATGTTAGGATGCCTGCTGGATTCCCTGGTCCATGCGCACCTGCGCGCGCCCGAGCGCCTTCACGTGCGTTTATGCGCGTGCCCGTGTGCGCTAGCGGCGTCAAACAAGCCTATTTGAGCGAGCAACGCCCAGCAGCTAGTGCTGTCCATTCTACAGCGTGTTGTTTACCTGTGAGCCTCAGTTCTGTTCCTGTTCCTTGCTGCTACCTGTTTTCCTGTTGACCCAGCTTGACCTGACCTGCTGAACTCTGCCTGCACCGACTCGGCTCCCCACGACCATCCAATTGCCTGATCCTCTTGTACCTCTGCTGCCCTCCTGATAACAAACCTTGCTTGAACTTTGACTACCCTTTGCCTGACCCATCTGTACTGCTCAGCCTGCCCGTTGCCTAACCAGCCTGCACGACCACCCTCTGATCTGCACGACCACCTGGAGCATCACATTACCACCAGTGACCATCCAGCCCTCGTGCCATCCCGCACTCTCGGGCTCCCTGTCTGCTCTACCAGGGGTCCGTGAATCAGGTGAGTAAGAGCAGTTGTTCCCTGCACAAGACAGACTCCACCACCAGGATCTTGACAGCCCTACTGTCTGGTATAACATCAATCATCCACACTTTCTTATCTGGGGCTAATGTCTTCACGGCCTGGCTAATTTGCTCTTCAGTCCAGGTCTCCCCAGGTGGCTCGATCGCCACACTCGACTCTGACTCTGAGCGGGCACTTTCTTCTCCACACCACAGCAGCAGAGTCCATTTTGGTGCTTGTAAGGATGCTATCTAAGGAAGTTTATTGCAGAGTAAACAGATCCCGGAATACGAGCCCCCACGTGTAGCGCTTAGGAGCCGCTTAGTATGTTCTGTCCGTCACTCTGCCTCTCAACCCCAATAATGACCTCAATCCCCTCTGACACACTTGGACCCACTCTTTGGGGCAATTCCCCTTTAAATAAGACACAGCAATGATATTTACTTAGCAGACGTGGCGTTGAGCTCTTAAGAGGGAACTCATGCCTAAAAAAGAAAACAACAATGAACAGTAAACAGCAAAATTCATAAGTAGTCAACTTGAAGGTTCTGGCGAACAAAAGGAGTAATTGATTTGTACACTTTCACCACTCCCTGTATTCTCCAACAATATCAATAATTGAAAACAATGCAATTCCTTCAATTGAGCTTAAACAATACCTTATGTGTCTTTGTAAAAGAGGTCATTTTGATACTATCTACTGGAATTTGATAAATGAGAAAGTACAGTGAATCCTTATCTCAAATCAATGACCCAGAGGATAAATTGGTACCACTCAATGTATTCTGTCTCAACTTATAAGCAGTATTCTACAATGCACAAATACACTATATTATTTAGCAATTGAACGGTAGCTGAACAAACCCACTAAATAACCATGGCCTATATATTATTCCTCTTGTTCTAGCATAAAGAGTTCTTAGGAGGTAAAACAATGCCAAGCAATATCCCTGAGTATATGAGTGAGGAAGAATGGGTTGATGTAGTTGCAGTTCTCCTGTCTTGAAATGTCCAAGAAATCTAATAATTAGGTACCTATGAATAATATCTCCTTCTAATCAGTAAGATGAGGCACAAATAGGTTAAATTCCACTGGCTTCTTGAATAAGATTAGTCACAACTGCTATCCAGTATGAATAAACTGTATTCCAAGAGGCAATAAAGATATGCTGCAAGGGCAGTATATGTACTATTATATGTGGGCACTGAGCCCACTCACCGGTTCCTAGGGACTGTATGAAGGTAAATGATCCAGCACTCAGATAAAAATTACCAGGATGGTAATGCTGGGACCATTAGTTCACACTGGCTGCTTGCTTCTGCAAGGTGGATAGCATCCACTGCACTCCTTGCAGCTCTCCCGGATCGATAGGTATGACTGCTGCGGTGGCTGCTACTGCTTCAATCCAGACAGAGATGAGAATCGGAAGGCTCTGCTGGTCACTCACTGCGTTACTGGAGAGTGGCTGCTAACCGGGTCACCTGCAGGGAATTCAGTCGCTGAAACGCTGTACACAGGCTTTGGGCTTAGCTCTGGCTGTAGCAGCTTGCAGGGTTCCTCACTGATCGATCATGCTGTTCCAAGGGACTGGAACAGGCCGCACCCTCCGCTTAAATATTCTCCCATGAGGCATTGTTCCTTTCTCATCCATCCTTTCCTGCTGCACAGTCTTGTGGGAAATGTAGTTCTTCTATATTTTAAAAGGTGGCAATGATTTCTTTCTGCTGCAACTAGAGGGAGTCAGCTCCACATTACACCACCACACTCTGACTCTGAAAGGCAGGCACAAATGCATAGGCTCCCCGCTACACTAAAATGTAAAGTAGTGAATGTACAGCTTGTATAACAGTGTACATTTGCTGTCTCCTCAAAATAACTCAATACACAGCCATTAATGTATAAACGGCTGGCAACAAAAGTGAGTAAACCCCTAAGAGAAAATGTCCAAATTGGACCCAGAGTGTCAATATTTTGTGTGGCCACCATTATTTCCCAGCACTGCCTTAACCCTCTTGGGCATGGAGTTCACCAGTGCTTTACAGCTTGCCACTGGAGTCCCCTTCCACTGCTCTATGATGACATCATGGAGCTGGTGGATGTTAGAGACCTTGCGCTCCTCCACCTTCCATTTGAGGATGCTCCAAAGATGCTCAATAGGTTTTAGGTCTGCAGACATGCTTGGCCAGTCCAGCACCTTTACCCTCAGCTTCTTTAGCAAGGCAGTGGTCATCTTGGAGATGTGTTTGGGGTCATTATCATGTTGGAATACTGCCCTGCGGCCCAGTCTGCGAAGGGAGGAGATCATGCTCTGCTTCAGTATGTCACAGTACATGTTGGCATTCATGGTTCCCTCAATGAACTGTAGCTCCCCAGTGCCGACAGCACTCATGCAGCCCCAGACCATGACACTCCCACCATCATGCTTGACTGTAAGCAAGACACACTTGTCTTGCTACTCCTCACCTGCTTTCCGCCACTTTTCCATGTCCTTGGTCTGCTTGTCTTCAGCAAACTGTTTGCGGTCTTTCTTGTGCACCATCTTTAGAGTAGGCTTCCTTCTGGGATGACGGACATGCAGACCAATTTGATGCAGTGTGTGGTGTATGGTATGAGCACTAACAGGCTGACCTCCGACCCCTTCAACCTCTACAGCAATGCTGGCAGCACTCATACGTATATTTCCCAAAGACAACCTCTGGATATGACGCTGAGCATGTGCACTCAACTTCTTTGGTTGACCATGGCGAGGCCTGTTTTGAGTGGAACCTGTCCTATTAAACCGCTGTGTGGTTTTGGCCACCGTGCTGCAGCTCAGTTTCAGGGTCTTAGCAATCTTCTTATAGCCTAGGCCATCTTTATGTAGAGCAACAATTGTTTTTTTCAGATCCTCAGAGAGTTCTTTCCCACGAGGTTCCATGTTGAACTTCCAGTGACCAGTATGAGAGAGTGAGAGCAATAACACCAAATTTAACACAACTGCTCTCCATTCACAGCTGAGACCTTGTAAAACTAATGATTCACAGGACACTAACTGGGCCCAATTAGGACATTTTCACCTAGGGGTGTACTCCCTTTTGTTGCCAGCATTTTAGACATTTATAGCTGTCTGTTGAGTTATTTTGAGGGGACAGCAAATTTACACTGTTATACAAGCTGTACACTCACTACTTTGCATTGTAGCAAAGTGTAATTTCATGTTGTCACATGAAAAGTTATAATAAACTATTTACAAAAATGTGAGGGGTGCACTTACTTTTGTGAGATTTATACTTTATATTACAAAAACTAAATAAAAATTAGTGCTACAATAAAGTGTATCATTTTATGATATGTATGTTAAGTCTGCTCATTGATCAGACAACACTTCCACTGGACTCGTAATCTGAAACACCCTATAGTCATGTGAACAAAAGTCAGCATTTATCTAAAAAGTCCCATATATAGTGAAATGTAGTGACAGTTCATATATATTCTCAGTGCTTCTGGTGACCCACCACCTTCAGGTGCAGTGCCTGCTCACCTCAAGTATCTGGCCCCACTACAGAGTCTAATACGCCTTTGACCGATTCCTCCTCTAGGAGGTGCAGCAAGAACTCCTTTTCTTCCCATCCAGGGGTGTGGCTGCTACCTTTCCCTCTTCACTCCTTAGTCATCAGCATAATAAACCATATCATATCAATGGATCATGTATGTGTACGTCATCCATATTGTTCCGAGTTAGAGGCACGCAGCATAACCCTCCCAGAACTGCTGTATAAGGGGGGATTGCGGATCACGTTACTCGGGTTGCTATACGATCACATGATCACAATGTCATCAATTCCTATAGTGATGCTGTGATTGGCCCACAGCTAACCTGAGCCAATCACAGCACCCATACCATGTGATTAGCCATAGCCAATCACAGATCACTATGTTTACAGCTGTTATGAATGCAACCCATTCATGACAGTTCAAAACATTGCTACTACAATTATAATCACTGTAACAGCAATCAGAGTGTTAAAAAAAACCCTGATCATCCCCCAGAGTAGTATAGTGTCAATATGATGACACTGAACTACTCTGATGAAATTGTGTAAAAAAAATAAAATAAAGTGTGTAAAAAAAAAGTAAACAAAATTTAATGAAAAATTACTTTTTTATTTAACATACTTTCACAAGTCAGCATCCCTGGTATCCACCACATCAGTCACATGATTACACTGTGCTGCACTGGTGACAGTATGTAAAACATTTTTAGAAAATAAGTAAAAAAGTATTTAATTTCTTGATTTTCCACAAAATTGTGACAAAAAATTGCAACTCCATACAACTCACCATGCCTCTTACTTAATACCTTGGACGTTCTACTTTCCAAAAAGGGGTCATTTGGGGGTACTTGTACTGTCCTTGCAGTTTAAGTGCAATTTTAATTTATGTATGTAACCACATACCCATAAAAAAATCCCTCTGACAATTTGAGTAAAATAAACTAATAGATTCAATGTACAGTGCTCATTTTTGAAGGATGTGAATATTCTTATTTCTAAGTATAAATTTTCAGGTGTTCTACAAATCGTAGATTATACTAGTGTAGTTAGAATACCTTCATTTTGGAGCCCATTTCAACAAGTAGGGGATGAGTCCACCAAAAACAGATGTATTCTTGGGCTAAAGCACATAGATCCTTCAACCAAATCTATAGCAGCATTTTCATGGGGATACATCAAATTAAAGTTGTTACAGGCTTTGAATTGAGTGAAAGCTCTCTTATTTATTCATCCAGGCCCAATGGGATTGCTTCTTCAAAGAAAACAGTGATTTACGAAGTCTTCTTTCCATCGTGGCATGTGTTTATTGATTTTGAAGAGCAAGAGGACAATCAAGAATGATATTTAAAATTGTTTTATGATTCAGTGAAGGCAACTTCTAGAGTGCTGCAACATCATTTAAAAAAATCCATTGATAGACGATAGTCACAAAAAGTTTATGACTGCGAGACCTTAAAAAACATTAAATTTTAACTATTTGTCATCTAAGCATTCACAAATTCAACCAACATTGTAAAATATTGTGTTTTTTTTGTATAATTCAGACTTGATGATACGTAATAAAATAAATAGACATTACAAACTTTTTATCTCCTTTTAAACATTAATTTTAAAAAATTTGCAAACTAATTCCCTGAAATTTAAAAGATGTAACATATAGGTTGATCTTCAAAGTTGGTTACTGAAAAATAAATTCACAGTTTTTACATGTGTGATGTTAAAATACAGACATGATGAAATAATTATGAAAACATTTCCAAGCCAACATTTTTTTCCCCTTTTTGAGATTTTCTGCTTGCTGCCCTCTTGGGATGCATTCAAGAAAAATCTACTATGGTTGTAAAGTATCAAAGGATTTTAGTGGTTTGAGAAAACCACATGTATTGATTTTTTTCATAATCTGAACTTTACAGTGACTTAACTACTGAACAACAACTGCAACCATGGTGGGCAAGGGGCTGCTTTCAATTCTACCCTTATATTTGATTTGAATTTACAAAATATTGCTTGCTGATGCAATCATACCTGTCAACAGAGAACACAGTGGCTCTTGAAGATACATTCACTTTCATCTATTCCTAAAAATAAGGGGCAGACAAGGTACATGTCAGGAAGAAAGGAAAGCATTTTGATATATGCAATATGCATAATATGTAGTCTTGCATGTTATATATTTAGCCTTGCTGGGTTTAAAGAAAATGATCAAGTTCAGAAATAATTTAAAAGTGTTGATTTTATGGTTGCTTGATTTAAAGTATTCTCTGCAAAATTATTACAACTGAGCCAAGAGTTCATTTTCAGTATATACTCTGGCAATCACATAACCTAAAGTTAAATTATTAATTATGATATGTATGTATTAGAACCACATATTTTCATAAATAATTTGTTATAAAAGGCATGTTATCATTAAAGTATTGTAGCGGGGTGCCTGTGAAATTGGTTAAAACGACAGGAAAAGTTATTGAAGGGATATATGTTCCTCCACGGATTCTTAGATTTGCAATCTAAGGTAATACCAGCAAAGACTTCAGGGTAAAGTAGGATAGTTCTTTACCCTGTATTAATAAAGTTCATTCTGGGGCTGGTTTTACTGGGAGTCTGATAGAGCTCTGAGTGGGACAGACTCCACGTTCTGGGGACCACAGTCTACTGTTTCCTTTCTAGGTCTTGATTAAGGCAGCTGGTCCTAGCTCTCAGAAAGAGAGTGTGTGGCTCCATGTGGGGAGGCAACTAGGAGTATGGCTGCTTATCCCTGAACTTGGATACAATTGTTTGCATTTGTGAAGGACACTTACCTTAAACCAAGGACTTTTCAGACTTTGGACACAGTAAGGCTCAGTAGAGCAAGAAGTTTACTTTCATTTGATTTATGGCAGGAAGCCTGTTTCTTCTGTTTATGAATATCCTGTGGATTAAATTTGATGTATGAAATTGTGAGTTTGTCTCTGCATTGAGTCTGATCCCCTACAATATACAGGGCGGGCCATTTATATGGATACACCTTAATAAAATGGGAATGGTGATATTAACTTCCTGTTTGTGGCACATTAGTATATGTGAGGGGGGAAACTTTTCAAGATGGGTGGTGACCATGGCGGCCATTTTGAAGTCGGCCATTTTGAATCCAACTTTTGTTTTTTCAATAGGAAGAGGGTCATGTGACACATCAAACTTATTATTTCACAATGTGCAGCAACCGAAACTACGGATACTGGAAGCCTGTGCTAGCATTTCTCCTGCGGTGTTGCTATCAGTGTGTGAAGAGTGGGAGAAGAGGGTTGCATTGACAATCCAACACAATGGGCAGCACATTGAACACATTTTATAAGTGGTCATAAACTTGTAAATAACTAATGAAAGAATAACGTTAGGTTTAAACCAAGCACACCATTGTTTTTCTTGTGGAATTCCCAATAAGTT
>BLSH010029916.1:4404414-4434405 GCA_018402905.1 Glandirana rugosa
CTCCTCCTCCTCCAAAACAAAAAAAAAAGATTAACCCGATCGGGGGTTTTATGACATTCAGACCAGGCTCACACAGCCATTGGTATACTTGTTTTTTTGAATATGCCTCAATATTTTGGGGGCTAGCCCAATTAGAAAAAAAAAACAAAACCTCCTCCTCCTCCTCCTCCACCACCGCCACTTCCACCTACACTGCCACGGTCACGGCCTAGTCAACATCTAGGCTTCTACTCCACATCCACCCCCCCTTCCCATTTTAATTTTTTTATTTGATTTTAAGTTATTTTCCCTATCCCCATTTTTTGTAGGGCACTTGTCTTACTCTTACCCCCATTTTACTTCCTTTTGCAGCCCTCTAGCACTTGCCATGACTTTTTTACAGCCATTTTTGTGCCGAAAAGTTTGGGTCCCATTTGACTCCAATGGGGTTCGGGGTCCGGGGTAAAGTTCGGGTCAAGTTCGGTACCGAACCTGAACTTTTTTGCGAAGTTCGGCCGGACCCGCCGAACCCGAACATCCAGGTGTTCGCTCAACTCTACATATTATGGTTGTGTTATAATAATTATGTTTAGTACAATATTTTGCAATTTTAATATTAGGTGTTTGTTCTTGTAAAGGAGTTTTCACTTTATACTTGTGGCTTAGTTTCACAGTGTGCAAAAATATTGCACTTATCATTAACATTTATTATTACCATTACACTCACTATGGTCATTTGTAATCTTTAGAAACCTTTAAACCCAGATCCTTACTTCTACCATTGCTTTTTAATTTTGTCCACAAAATGGGCAGGCATCTTAGGAGTAGCCAGACACATTAGAATATGAGGTAATATGGATTACAGTAGAGCCACATTTTCTCTTCTTATAACTTTGGTTGCTGGAACTCTTGCTCCAGCTTAAACCCACATTTTGTCATGATATCTTTACTATGTCTGGCAATGGTAAGAATCATTCCCACCATACCACACCACCCACCTGTGAAAATTATGCCAGGTGACCCACAATTAAACTATTCAGCAGAGGTTGTTTTTCACAGTTGTTTATGAGCATACTCATATCATTCACATTTTATTTCACAACCTTTACTTTTGTTAAACATGTTTCATACATTTATCACATATAAGTGCCGCCATTTCTATCTTGTGCTGTATATACTCTGCTGCCTTCCTTCCTTGCCAAGTGCAACCTTCGCTATGGAGCATTTCAGCCATTCCTACCTTTGTAGAAATGTCTTGTATAATCATCGAGAAAGCTTGTTCAATACCCTGAGCATTTCTAATGTACCTTGTTAGTGCTTATTGTGGATGGTGTTAACATCATTTCAAATATTCAGACTGAATGAGACCTGATTTAAGTCCTTAGGAGAAGCTAAAAAGACTATTAACAAGGCAGGCCCAAGGAAAACATCTGTTCAAGTCACACTGCTGTTTTTTATTAGTGCTCCAAACCTGTAACAAAGCTGTTCTCATGAGAGTTGAGAATATAACCCCAGAATGATACACTGCAAAGTAATTTACCATACCTTGGTTAACCTGCAGATAGACAGTCATACATATTTATGAAAGCAGCACTGGCTCTGAATACCACAACACGCAGCCCATATTATATATTTCCTTCATTTACTTTTCCTTGTAATGTAATTTGGTGTAAAAGCCCTAAAACCTAACTGCTTAATAAGAGATGAAATACACTAGCTTTTTCTTTCCAAGTCCCCCTTGTGCGATTACTCCCAGCATGTGAAAGACTGAATTGTAAACAATTTGTGTTTTCTTCACTTAATAAGTGATTTGACTTTAAGAAATGTTTTTTGGAGATTATGTTGTAGAATATTCAATTTTTCATGTATTGATTGCACCATCCGCTTCTTACAGAAATGTTTTCTCTGGTGTCTTTGTGAAATGTGGTATAATACAACAACATGTAAAAAATATATGGTCTAGTAGTACATTCTGCCATGTAACATTCCCCATGGAGCATGCTGGGGAGATTAGAGAAGGCTAAAAAATGTACATTGGCAATATGATGGTGAGTATATTTTAGTTGTTTTATTGGATTCTTCTTCTATTCCTATTACTGGAATTTCTTGATATTTTATGGCAGCTTTTTTAAATTGAAGTGTGGCTGTATTTGTTGTTTATCTGCCTATTTAACTACCAGTTTATTCTGCATACGCACAATTTAATCTTGACTGTGGTCGAGATTAAATTATGCATTTTAAATACATTTGAATTCAAGTTTTTTTTTTTGACCTTCTTGCAGATTGGTCTTATCTATTTTAACTTTAAAATGGTGCAAACTTATGTTCAAGGTTTTTTTTTCAGTACGCCTGCTTTGTTTACTGTGATTATCTGTCTTAACCTTCTATCAACTGACCTGATATCACATGTAAAGGTAGCACTATCAAACTAAAAACAAGGACCATCCCTTTAATGGCCACATGGCATCAATCATTTTTTTAATGCATTTTACATGCGCAATGTCATAGAGTTCAGTTAAGAGTTTGATGATCATCAGCATATTCAAAACCAAAACGTTTTTCAAAATGTTTAGATATAGTTGGGATGGATTAGAACAAGTTTTAGTGGTTTGTGTCCTTGCTGGGGAGAGTCACCGTTTTTATTTGTCCAGGTGTCCATTCTCAGAACAGAAACTAGGAACTGGGAAATATACGATTTAACAGTTGTCAGCAGAAAAAGATGTGAAGGGAAATCTTCCAATAGAGACATCTATTCTGGATACAACTGTCTCAGGGGATTTCCTTTCACTTTAGTGAGATTTCTTGTCACTTCCTGAAGTTAAGGAAATGAAGCAAAGTTTTGCCAACAGGACAAAAAGTGCAAACTAAAATCTGAGCGGGGGCCTTAATCATTGTCTGCACTATTCAGATTTGAAAAAAAAAGCTTTAGCTTTAGATACACTTTAACTTCTCCCTGTAAGGATTGGTTGTATGCAAGAAATTGGTACAAAATGGAATTTGTAGGGGTTATGTCTACTTTTTACTTATTATGGTTAGGAAGCATTTCTAAATGTTTTTCTAGTTAGGTAAATATGCAATATTGCGTATTAATATTAGGAGCTTTAGGTATTTTTGCTGCTTCTTTACCACCTGCTATAAAAAAAGCCTTTTATATGCAGAGGTAAATAGCTCAAGCTGGAATTTATGCAATTATGTGAATGAGTCAGAATAGTCACTGATCCTTTGACAGCTCCATCAGAGGCATTAACCAGGCTGCTACTACTGTGCTGTCACTTCAAATAAACACACACAGCTCTAAAAATATCTTGGCATGTCCTGAATGCTAATATGTAAATTAAAGATTGTATAATATAGTAAAAATATACAAAAAGTTAATCTGTCCACAAACCATTAGAATTAAAAGGACAATGTAATAATTGATTTGTTGAATTTGTTTGTATATAATGGATTTTAGTTATGCATATATTTTTAAGCAGTTCCTGCCTAGCCATAAGCAGATTGGGGCTTTCTCGAGCATCATATGATGTCCTGTCAGGAAGTGGCGATTGCGCAGCCGCAGGGTCACGCAGTGGCACGATCTGTCACTGGTTATGTCCACGGGACACAGCCAATGACTGATCAGAGTACCGGCTCCCTGCTGGTACCATGTGACCGATGTGACCAATCACAGCAGGTTACATGTAAACCATTGTGTTGCGCTTTATGAGTACTTAAAGTGACACATGCAAATTCATAACATGTACATAAATAAATAAATACAGTTCAGTACTGTGGTTTTAAAACTTTATGGTAAACAAATGAATTCCATATAGACGTGCCACCGTGAATAGTAATAGAATCCGTGACTGATTCACCACCTTTAAATATAATATGCGTTTACCGCGATTCAATGACCTCCTATTACAGGAGGTCAAAATGGGCTTCTTTTTAAGTATTCCTTGGGGTCTTGAAACATCTTGGAAGGAACAGATGATAGATCTCCACACCTCTGTCCAAAACTCTATCTTACCAGCTTCAATAATGAGTCAATGATAGATAGCCATAGGAAAAAGCCACCATAGCGTAAATCCATAAAAATGGGAGTTAAATATAAAACATTGCACTTTCTTCACAGCAGAAAGGAATGGGCATGTAAATCCACACTCCGACAGAGCATACATGCAATCAGGAACACAGTAACTGTAGTGAAGGTGTAGCCAGACCGGTTTCTTCCTACATCAGACTTCTTCCAGAGCATCCAAGCCTCATTCTATCCAGGAGACTTCCAGAGAAACCAAGCCTCGATGTGAGAGAGCGTGTATGGATCCTTCAGGTTTCTCTCTTAGCAGAGGCTGCGGATTGGACAGACACACCCTCCCCGGTCCCAAGCCTTCGCCTAAGGCTGATCACCAATATGGACAAGGCTATGGACCAATCCCCAACCGTGGGCAGGCCACTATGTTAAACAGCCGAATGAGTGCATTCTGTCCCCATACTCACAACAGAGATAAACGGAAGTTTGGAATCTCACAAACGTGTCACCATATATCTCCTGGAGATAAACAGGCTAAGATCTTCGGTATATACATATTAAATAGACAACAATCAATATTTAAAGGATGTAATAAGTATATCACAATAAAATATCACATTGAATATGTATAATAAAAATTACAATAAATATAGTAAAAAATACAGTAAAAACAATATATGCAATAAATGGAAGAAAATTGTATAAATTGATTCTTTCGCAAGCAGATTTAGGAGTTGTCCAAAAAGCAGTTTACATCCCAGTCTATGTATAACCCATAAGGTGTATGCTCTTGAGACAATAAATCCACTTGGTTTCTAATTTGGACACTTCTCTGACTTTGTAACTTCCTCTCCAATGGGATGTATAACAGTCGATCCCTAGGAACAAAGTTTCTGTTGTGTCCCTGTTGTGAACAAGATCATAATGTCTAGAGACACTATGATTCTTGTATCCCTTATGTAAGTTTGCAATGTGTTCATTTAAAGCAACATTCAATGCACGGGTTGTTCGACTGACATACTGTAAACCACACAAACATTGATATACTACGTGTGTGGTTCTACAGGTTACAAAGAACTTAATAAAGTGCTTGTTAGAGGTAGAAGTGGAAAGGAATTCCAAGGATTTTCTCTTTTTACAATAGTTAAGGTTACACACCTGACACTTCCCACATCTATAGTGACCCGTAAGACTGTGGAAAAGTGGTGACCTACTGGGGCGATCAATAATATTGTGCACAATTTTATCTTTAAGGGAGGGGACTCCTTTATAAATGATATGGGGCTTAGAGGGTATCTCAGAACTCAAGACCCTATCATTTTTTAAAATGTGCCAAAGCTTGCTTAGGATATGTTTAATTGTCCTATGTTGGACATGAAAATTGGTAACCAAAGTGAAACAATTTTCTTTCTCCGTATCAGTCTCGGTCATTCTGTCCCTCAGCAAACATTTCCTATCCACATCTCTGACTTGGTTACACACAGCATGTAAAGTATCTGGATCATACCTTCTCTCCAGAAATCTTTCAGTCAGAACTTTAGCTTGTTCATCATAGGTTTCAACTGAAGAGCAGTTCCTCCTGATGCAAAGGTACTGTCCTTTAGGGACCCCCTCCAACCAGGGTGAATAATGGCAACAATCCCTAGAAATTTATGAGTTGCAGTGGGTTTAAAGTATGTGGACAGTTGTACACAATGGATGGCTTCCTTTCATGCAGACAGGGCCAATCACAGCCCATCTGTACCATGTGATTAGCTTTTACTTATCACAGCTAATTGCAACAAAACAGACTGAATGATTCAGTTTCATTCAGTAAAATGCTTGCTTATAAGAATGTAATGCACTGCTATAAGCAAACATAATGTGTAATAAAAAAAAAAAATCTATGGTAACATTATATTTCTCTGGTGTGTTAAAAAAATCGTTAAAAAAAGAGAACATTTTAATAAAAAAGAAATGATAAAATTTTTTTTTTCGTATTGTCACCAGGCAGTGTCATTGATCACTGTCACACCAGTTATATGATGACGCTGTACTGCACTGGTGACAGTATGTAAAAAAAAAACAATTTCTGATTTTTTTTTTTCAATTTCTTCATTTTGCAAAAAATTATGACAAAAAAAACTTCAAAAAACCCACCATCCTGTTACTAAATACCTTGGACTATCTACTTTCCAAAAAGGGGTATTTCTACTGTCCTGGCATTTTACGGCCTCAAAAAATGAGATAGGCCATCAGTACATCAGGATTGATCAATTTTCAGATATATACAATAGTTTGTGGACTCTTTCCTACAAACTAAATAATATACATTGATTTGGGTTATTTTCGCCAAAGAAATGTAGCAGAATACATTCTGGGCTAAGGTTATAAAGAACAATTATTTATTTGCTAAATTTTATAAAAAAAAAAAACAAACAACATTTTCAGTATTTTATCATTTATTTAGCAAAAAATACTATTTGTGTTAACAAAATAAAAAAAAATAAAAATAAAATTTAGTTTGGGTACAGTGTTGCATGACCACACAATTGTCATTCAAAGTGCAACAGCACTGAAAGTTTATTGGCCTGGGCAGGAAGGGAATCAAAGTGCCCTATTTTGAAATGGTTAATGTTTTTAAATTACATTTTTTTTTTATAATTTTATGTACTTTCATCATACAATGTATGCAAAGCATACTTGACTTTCAAACAAGAAAGCCCAGCAGTGGCTGCTCAATATTTTTATACAGTCTTTATATTTTTTCAATACATGATAATAGGAAGAGTGAGGAATGGCAACACAATAATAGGAGGATACAATTCTAGAAGAACAATATAATTGTATTTATCAAATACTGCTCACTTGTTCCTATCCTTGTCTAGAGGATATGATGGTCCTCACACTCATTTGTGTAAATTTATACAGTTGATGGGTAGTTATTTGATGGCAAAGTGAAAGCATTTGACAGTGGTGAGAGCTGGCGTTGCGGAGGATGGTCTATGTGGACAGCTTTACCTCGGGTGCCTGCATAATTAGATTTGCTAAATGTTGTACCTACACTAAATGCATCCATTTTGCTACACTTAGAGGCACCTCTCTTCTCTTTTATACTCTGTAGCTCCTGATGGATTTTGCTTCTAATCCCCTTGTGGAGGCTGCCATTTGTGGATGGATATTTTATGGTTACACAACCTATCACATTGCTATAAGATTTTTATATGGACTATAAACTGGAACAAATCATCTAGTTTCCATTATTTCTTATGGGGAAATTTGCTTTACTATAAGAGTGTTTTGGTTTACAAGCATGTTTACGGAACAAATTAGGCTCCCAATCCAAGTTTTACTGTACTACTGCTGCATTTAGGATCCATCCACTGCTGGAGAAAAAGGAGGGCAAAGAGGACCTTTGCCATCACTATATCAGCTGGTAAAACTAAAAAAGCAGATCCATCTCACTTATCGATGACCTGCGATGCCACTAGACCAAAGAAAGCTGGAACAATATAGAGTAAAAAGTATAGAGGTGTTATAAGCCAACGGGTTGCTTCAAAGTGGTAGTGGTATTTAACCACCTCCCACCCGGCCACTGTACATATACGGCCGTATGGGAGCCTCACCGTCCTAAGTGGACGTTCAGGTACCTCCCTCAGAACGGGTGCTCGCAGCGCGGCCATGAGGCACGCTGCGGCTCGATCCTGTGATCATCATGATCACATGATCCGGCTGAGCACAGATCGGGATATGGGCGCTGTGATTGGCCCTACCGATCACGTGACGGCTGTGTCCAATCACAGCCGTCACAATGTAAACAGAGACATGTGTCTCTGTGACAGTTCTCCCCCCCTCGCCAAGCTCAGTGAGAGCTCAGTGCAGGGGGGGGGGGGAGAGATGGAAGCTGCAGCTTTGTGACAACTCTCTGTATGAAGATGATTTCATACAGAGAGCTCTCACAGATCGCCCCCCACACAGTGCACCAAGCACCACTGATACCCCTGTTCACATACATTTCAGTGTCCCCATAAAACAGTCCCCAAAACATCTGTATGTCCCCCATCACATCTGTCACAGTCCCCAAAACATCTGTATGTATGTCCCCGTCACATCTGTCACCATACACAAAACATCTGTCTGTCCCCACCACATCTGTCACAGTCCCCAAAACATCTGTCTGTCCCCATCACATCTGTCACAGTCCCCAAAACATCTGTCTGTCCGCCATCACTGCCAACACCAAATAAACCCCGCTTTGGGTTATTTTTACCAAAGAAATGTAGCAGTATCATTTTAGTCAAATTTTATGAAGAGAAAATACAGAAAAATGTTATAACAGAAACAAAGAAAAATGCATCGTTTTTGAACATTTTCGGTCTTTTTTAATTTGTAGCGCAAAAAATAAAAAACCCAGAGGTGATTAAATACCACCAAAAGAAAGCTGAAAATTGGTCCGGGAAGGAAGGGGGTGAAAGTGCCCAGTATTGAAGTGGTTAAAGTGGAAGTAAAGGCTAACCATGCTGACTGAGTGCTCACAAATGGCTCCTAATTCCTGGAGCTGTGATGTCACCAACATGCTCCTAACATTGTTTGCACTCTTTCCCCTGCAGAAGCTGCTTGCTGACACAGGGGAGCCAAAGCTTCTGTATCATGTGGCAACACTAGACCAATTACAAAAAAAGGTATTTCCACAGATATATTTTTAAAAGGCTATGCAGCATAGGCAGAAAGAGGGGGGGGTGCAACATCTTTAACAACATGTATAGTTAGTCTTTGCTTCCACTTTTACACAGCAATATGTTCTGTTGATAAAAACTGTAGTTTTACATATATTTTTAAGAACTTTAACTTAGAGGGTGGGAGTGCTGGCCAATAGAGCGTACTGTAAATCACGTAAACATCTACAAAGAAGCCTCTTGTGTGCAGAAAAATATTGTTTAAATCACATTCTAATGGTGTAGAGCAAATATCTACATTTCTGAAAAGAAGACTCAAGATTTTGCTTGCGTGTTTGTAAAATGTCATTAATAGATCTTTTTATTTTTTGCTTCTACTTATGATTTAGGTTTCTGCATAGTTGTTAGGTTTTTACTCTCTCTGCTACACTGTATATACTGTATGTTAGCTATAGACATTTGTGTTTTTTCAAATACTCTCAAATGCTTTCACTTTGCCATCAAATAACTACCCATCAACTGTATACATTCACAGTGATGAAGTTTCAAAGTTCACAAAAACTTGTAAAAAGAAAGAAGATTGTTTTTTCACAAAATAAATATTTTTAACACGTGGTACAAGTTGTGAAGTGAATATGTCCCGCTGCTCTGATCCTACATCCTGTCACATTAATGTTTCAGAGCACTCAATATAAATATTAAAACTAATAGCTTCACTCTTCAGCTATTACTCCATCATTCCCTGAAATCATCATAAAACATTCAAAACCTTTTAGAACATTTACACACTTGAATCTGATGGCAGAGAAAGGAGACTAACAGTGCTCGGCTCACAAGCTTAAATAATAGTAGAAAGCTGTTTATGGAGTATGCTTTATTTATTCATCATTTGAAGTAAGCTTCCGTTTTGATTGAGGGGGAAAAAAATCAAAGTATAGTTGTCAAGGGAGAAATCCAAAGTATTGCTTCTCTAATCCTAAGGCGAGCTACGAGAAAAGAAAATCAGCTAAGTCCAGGAGAATCTCAGTCCAAGGTCAATCAATCTGAGGACTCTAGGTACGTAAACAGCTAATGGATTGTAAAGACACATACTGGTGTTATGAATTTTTAAAGAGGAACACTCCAGCACCATTCCCTATAAATCAATGATGACTTATTAGACGGATCAATTATGCAAACTTTCAAACATTTAATGACAGGTAATGAACAGGCCTCGTGAGTCCACCACTCAGCCATTCCATAGTTGAAGAGGTAAGTATTTGACTAGAAAGTCTTTAAGAAGACATTTCAGAGGTGTAATTAAAAGCTGCAGTTTTACTTGTGGGCAAATGTGGAAAATTGTGATTATGTTTCTTTGAAGGTTTGCTCTGATTGAGTGGCCTATCTTAAACAGTTTTCCATGCATTTATTAATTGTTTTGTAAGATCTAGTAAGCATTAATGGATTCTACTGTTGATTCTGGATCAAAACAAAAGGTAAATCCTTGCTTCTTGTTTAATTTTCCTTAGCAATTGAAGATTTTTTATTCAAATAGAGCATAAATAAAAGACCTAAAATAATTAAAATGAGCAACAAACATGCATGAACACAAATCAGTTCTTGTCAGGGCTGGGCTTAGCCCTTCCTTCTCAGAGCTGTACTGCTCAGCTGTTGGTTAATTGCCAGTAATCTTCATTCCACAGTGACTTACCTGGTCTTCATTCCCTGCTCATCAGCTAGCCCTGATGGATATTTAAACTGCCTGGATCAGATCTCCTGTGCCTTTGCCTGGTCAACATATCCGGATACTCTTGGCGGTGTTTTCCTGTTAAAGGCTTTGCCTAGCTGACTTTCCTTCTGGTTTCTGATCCTGTTTGCTGCCTCTGACTACGCTGATCTCTGGATTCCTGTTTTACTGGCTTGTTCCAACTACCCGCTCTGGTTACCGAACTCTGGCTATGTTTTCACTACGTTTGCCACTCCAGGACCTTAAAATGCTTCTTACAAAGCCACTCCTTTGTTGCCCGGGCGGTGTGTTTTGGATCATTGTCATGCTGAAAGACCCAGCCATGTTTCATCTTCAATGCCCTTGCTGATGGAAGGAGGTTTTTACTCAAAATCTCATGATACATGGCCCCATTCATTCTTTCCTTTACATGGATCAGTCGTCCTGGTCCCTTTGCAGAAAAACAGCCCCAAAGCATGATGTTTCAGTAGCTATGGTGTTCTTTGGATGCACCCAGCATTATTTCTCCTCCAAACATGACAAGTTGAGTTTTTACAAAAAAATTCTATTTTGGTTTCATCTGACCATATGACATTCTCCCAGTCCTCTTCTGGATCATCCAAATGCTCTCCAGCAAACTTAAGACGGGCCCGGACATGTACTGGCTTAAGCAGGGGGACACGTCTGGCACTGCAGGATTTGAGTCCCTGGCGGCGTAGTGTGTTACTGATGGTAGCCTTTGTGACTTTGGTCCCAGCTCTCTGCAGGTCATTCACTAGGTCCCCCCGTGTGGTTCTGGGATTTTTGCTCACCGTTCTTGTGATCATTTTGACCCCACGGGGTGAGAACTTGCGTGGAGCCCCAGATCGAAGGAGATTATCAGTGGTCTTGTATGTCTTCCATTTTCTAATAATTGCTCCCACAGTTGATTTCTTAACACCAAGCTGCTTACCTATTGCAGATTCAGTCTTCCCAGCCTGGTGCAGGTCTACAATTTTGTTTCTGGTGTCCTTGACAGCTCTTTGGTCTTGGCCTTAGTGGAGTTTGGAGTCTGACTGTTTGAGGTTGTGGACAGGTGTCTTTTATACTGATAACGAGTTCAAACAGGTGCCATTAATACAGGTAACAAGTGGAGGACAGAGGAGCCTCTTAAAGAAGAAGTTACAGGTCTGTGAGAGCCAGAAATCTTGCTTTTTTGTAGGTGACCAAATACTTATTTTCCACCATAATTTGCAAATGAATTCTTTAAGAATCAGGCAATGAGATTTTCTGGATTTTTTTTCTAATTCTTTCTCTCATAGTTGAAGTGTACCTATGATGAATATTACAGGCCTCTCTCATCTTTTTAAGTGGGAGAACTTGCACAATTGGTCGCTGACTAAATACTTTTTTGCCCCACTGTATATAAGGACACCCCATCTCATGTACAATACAAGTAAAACACAGGCCTTTAAAATGTCACAAGATCATTAAAAAAACATCAATTTTAATTATGAAAATATAAAACCACATTTAAAATAAATATCCCACACCAGGTATAGAAACATGATGCATGAAGATATTGCATATGTACAGTATCACACAAAAGTGAGTACACCCCTCACATTTTTGTAAATATTTTATTCTATCTTTTCATGTCACTGAAGAAATGACACTTTGATACAATGTAAAGTAGTGAGTGTACAGCTTGTATAACAGTGTAAATGTGCTGCCCCCTCAAAATAACTCAACACACAGCCATTGATGTCTAAACTGCTGGCAACAAAAGTGAGTACACCCCTAAGTGAAAATGTCCAAATTGGGCCCAAAGTGTCAATATTTTGTGTGGTCACCATTATTTTCCAGCACTGCCTTAACCCTCTTGGGTATGGAGTTCACCAGAGCTTCACAGGTTGCCACTGGAGCCCTCTTCAACTCCTCCATGATGACATTACCGAGCTGGTGGATGCTAGAGACCTTGCGCTCCTCCACCTTCCATTTGAGGATGCCCCACAGATGCTCAATAGGGTTTAGGTTTGAAGACATGCTTGGCCAGTCCATCACCTTTACCCTCAGCTTCTTTAGCAAGGCAGTGGTCATCTTGGAGGGGTGTTTGGGGTCGTTATCATGTTGGAATACTGCCCTGCGGCCCAGTCTCCGAAGGGAGGGGATCATGCTCTGCTTCAGTATTTCACAGTACATGTTGGAATTTATGGTTCCCTCAATGAACTGTAGCTCCCCAGTGCGCATGCAGCTCCAGACCAGGACACTCCCTCCACCATGCTTGACTGTAGGCAAGACACACTTATCTTTGTACTCCTTACCTGGTCACCGCCACACACACTTGACACCATCTGAACCAAATAAGTTTATCTTGGTCTCACAAACCACAGGACATAGTTCCAGTAATCCATGTCCTTAATCTGCTTGTCTTCAGCAAACTGTTTTCAGGCATCTTTAGAAGAGACTTCCTTCTGGAACAACAGCCAAGCAGTCCAATTTGATGCAGTGTGTGGGGTATAGTCTGAGCACTGACAGGCTGACCTCCCACCCCTTCAAACTCTGCAGCAATGCTGGCCTCACTCATATGTCTATTTCTCAAAGACAACCTCTGGATATGACGCTGAGCATGTGCACTCAACTTCTCTGGTCGACCATGGCGGTGCCTGTTCTGAGTGGAACCTGTCCTGTTAAACCACTGTATGGTCTTGGCCACCATGCTGCAGCTCAGTTTCAGGGTCTTGTCAATCTTCATATAGCCTAGGCCATCTTTATGTAGAGCAACAATTATTTTTTTCAGATCCTCAGAGAGTTCTTTTTTTTTTCACAATATACGTTTATTGAGATTTTCAAACAGGAACAAATATCAGATTTGGGCACATTTTGTTCATCATAAAAGTGAATACATCAATGTATTGACACATTTGTAGTATTATTACATAGCAGTAACAATAAAACCTTGTTTAGAACAGGCATGTATGAGATAAGGGAAAGGAAATCCAATTGAGCATTTGGTTATAGATAATAACAGAGAGAAGAAGAAAAGAAAAAGAAGTGGGTAGGGAAGAATAAAACAAGAAATGAGAAAAAGAGGATGGGATGGGGAGGGGAAGGGGGTAGGGAATGATTAGTATTTATTGGGTGATTTTAGGTTGGTTGGGAATGTAAATATAATTGGCTAGTTGCAGGGATTCATAGTTTGTTTATATTGGTCTGAGAGTTTAAAAATGAACCAGGGATTCCAGGTTTGGTGGAATTGGTTGATTCTGTCGTAAGCTAAAGCTAAGGTTTCTTAGCATGGTAATTATTTATTTCCGCCAGCCAGTCTTTTACTGATGGAGAGTAGTTAGAATTCCATGCTCTTGGGATTAGTTTTTTGGCCGCATTAATTAGATGTCTAGTCAAGGAGTTTTTGTATGTTCTCATGGATTGTTCTGAGATATTAAGAAGGCAAAAGGATGCGTCTAGCTCTAGGTTTGTTTCAGTGATTTGTTTTGTGAGGTCTCTTACTTTCCCCCAGAACTCCTTGATCAAATCACAATGCCACCAGATGTGTACCAAAGTTCCTGTGCCTTTTTTACATCTCCAACAGAAATCTGAAATCTGTTGGCACCAGTTTTTCTGGTGTGTAGTACCAATGCATTAACATTTTGTAAGAAGTTTCTTGAAGTTTTGTGCTAATTGAGCATTTGTGGGCTAGTATGCATGCCTTTTCCCATTGATGATCAGAGAAGCTTATGTTCAAAGCTCTTTCCCATTTTTCTTTGAACGAGTTACTGTTGTCATTAGTTGCAGATTGTAACCAGGAATAGACTAACGATGTAGTCTTTTTGGTTTCTGCTGCATTGAGGCATTTTTGTGCAAGTTGTGTTAATTTTTGGGAGTAAGCTAATTTGAACGTACGGGAGCTTAGAAAGCTACGTATTTGTAAATATGACCAGCGGGGAAAGGCAGATCTGCCACACAGTGCCTGCATATCGTCCTTGGTTTTGATGTTACCATTTTGAAAACAGTGGTAAGGTAATAATGGAGTGTTTGAGGTGGTGTTTGATAAGAGATTATTTCCAAGGCCAGGGTTGAAATCCGGGTTATCCAAAAGTCTTGTTAAGGGGCCTGGGATTGAAGTTAGGTTGTATTTTTGTGCCGCTATTTGGAAGATCTGTAAGGAGTTGCCTATTAATGGGTGTAGTTTTATTTGTGGAGGTAATTTAGATATGTTGGTCCAGGGGAGGAACGTCAAGGGTAACGAAGAAGAATATTCTTCTAAAGTGATCCAATCCTTGTTCAAGTGATGACAGTGCCAGTCAATAATCCTTGTAATGTGAGTTGCTATGTGGTATCTTTTGAAGTCAGGTAGATTCATACCTCCTGAATTTCTAGAGCTTGTCATTGTAAGAAATGTTATTCTTGGTTTTTTGTGGGCCCATATGAATCTCCTTTGCATGTTTTGCAGTTGTTTAAAGAAGCTAAGGGGGGTTTTGATGGGAAGGGCATTCATGCAATAAAGCAATCTGGGAAGAACTACCATTTTAACAATGGCTGCCCTTCCAAACCACGAAAAGTTTCCTGTGTGCCATTTTTTGAGACCGGAGAAGATAGAGGTGAGAAGGGGGGTATAGTTTTTATGGAAAATATCTTTTATGTTTGGAGTTAACCAGACCCCTAAGTATTTAAGTTGCTCAGCCTCCCATTTAAAAAGGCATATCACGCAGACTTTATTTAGTTTGTGTGTTGGTATCGAAATGTTTGGTGCTTCTGACTTACTATAGTTTATTTTAGGGTTAGAGATGTAGCTAAAATTCTTAAATTCTTCGAGCAAATTTGGGCTGGAAATGTGGTTTTGTGTCAGGGAAAACAACATGTCGTCTGCGTAGGCAGCTATTTTGTATTCCCTGTCTGAGATTTTAAAACCGTGGATGGATGTGTTTTGGTTAATTAATCTTATGAAGGGTTTTAAGGAAATTATGAACAGTAGGGGTGAAAGCGGGCAGCCGTGTCTGGTGCCATTATTAATTTTGATGTTGTCGGAAAGGGTTCCGTTAATTTTAACTTTTGCTGTGGGGGCTTTATAGAGTCGAGATCCAAGACATCTTCTGGGTTGTAGTCCGATGTGTTTGCAGGTTGCGAACATGTAGTCCCATCCGACTCTGTCGAAGGCCTTCTCCTCGTCAGTGGACAGGAGAAGGCCTTCTATGCCGTCCGAATGTGCTATATGTGTAAGACTTAGGGCTTTTACTATGTTGTCTCTCGACTCTCTGCCCGGCATGAAGCCAACCTGCTCTGGTCTGACAATTTTCTGTAGAAGAGGTCTCAGTCTTAGGGCAAGGATTTTTGCCAAGATCTTGGTATCTATGTTCAATAAAGAAATCGGTCGATAATTGGCGCAATCATTAGGATCTTTGTTTGGTTTTGGTATGACTATAATGTATGCTTGTAAACAGGACTCTGGTATGTTTTGATTGTAATGTAATGAATTTAGGTTATCAAGTAATGGTTTCTTGAGGATGTCTATAAAGAGTTTATAATATTGGGCTGTTAGGCCGTCCGGCCCTGGGCTTTTCCCTGTTTTAAGTTCCTTTATAACTTGTGTTACTTCACTCTCTATAATGGGCTTTTCTAGATTTGAAATATCATTATCTGGAAGGGAGGGGAGTTGACTTCTTTGTAAGAAATCAGTAATTATACTCTGCCTATTTCCCGACAAATTTTTTGGTTTGTGGGCTTTGGGAAGGTTATATAATTTTGTGTAGTATTCCTGGGACTGGGCTGTGATTTTTTCTGTCTTGTGTTCTATCTTCCCTTCATTTTTACGGATGGAATGGATATTTTCTAGCATTTTTGATTCTTTTAGTGCCCTTGCCAAGAACTTCCCACTCTTATTTCCATGTTCATAATACACTCTCTTCTTAAAGAATAAGAGGCATCTCGCTCTATTTTCAAGGATGTATTGAAGTTCTTTCCTCGCCTCGAGTAGCTCAGAAGTGGTGGAAACGCATAATGATTGTTTATGTAGGGCTTCAAGTCTTGAGATGGTAGATATGAGGTGGGGAGTTCTTTGGTCATAATCTTTCTTAAGTCTCGAAACCCATTTTATAAATTCACCCCTGATCACACATTTATGAGCCTCCCAGGTGATGAGCGGTGAAGATTCATTGTTACTATTAGATGTAGTTTTTGAGAGAGTTTATTATATCTGCTAAAAAATCAGGTTTGAGTAAGAGAGATGGATTTAGTCTCCATGTGCAGGGCTTTGGGCTCGGGTTTAATGACGTTAAAGTAAAGGCTATGGGTGCATGGTCAGATAAAGATTGGAAGCCGATCTTTGCCTCTGTGAGTGAGGTAAGATCTCTTTGTGATAGGAAAATGTAATCTATTCTGGAGTGTTTGTCATGTGGGATGGAGAAGTAAGTAAAATCCTTTTCTGATGGGTTAAGAATTCTCCAGGTATCTATAAGTGATAAGGAGTTGAGTAGCTTTTTGATATGTCTTATTGTTTTATATGCGATGGATGTCTTTCCATTTGAGGTGTCCTGTAATGGGCAAAGGGGGATATTAAAATCTCCGCCCATAATCCGCATACCATTTGCGAAACCTTTCAGTTCATCTATCATCTTTTGACAGAAGGAGGAGTGTGATTTATTTGGGAAATAGACATTTGCTATTGTTGTTGGAATACCATTCATAATTCCCTTCAAAAACAAATATCTGCCCTCTTGATCAGCTAGCTGTTCTGAAACGTCAAAGTTGGCATTTTTGCTAATTAAGGTAGCCACCCCTTTAGTTTTTGCCAAAGGGTTTGACGCATAAAATGCTTTAGTGAAATATTTGTAAGTTCAAAAAATGGCAGCGCCACAAAAAAGTTTTTATGACAGGTAAATCCAATAAAAACTTTTTTGTGGAGCTGCCATTTTTTGAACTTACTGACTTTACAAACTGATCTGTTTGCTGTGTGGGCTGCCAACTGTGGAGCTATCCTCTTTTCTATTGTGTATTGGAGTGAGCGCGGGATCCCCCCTCTTTCTTTATTTATTAGTGAAATATTTGTTGGTACGTTTCTGAGGCTTGTCTTTCTTAAAGTGGGTTTCTTGTAATAGCACTATTTTTGGTTTGACTTCTCCCACTCTTCACACACTGATAGCAACACCACAGGAGAAATGCAAGCACAGGTTTCCAGTATCCGTAGTTTCAGGTGCTGCACATCTCGTATCTTCACAGCATATGGTTTTTTTATGGTTTTTATGGTCAGTAAAAACCAATTCCGGGTGAGCTGCTCCTTCCAGGAGGTACTGCCATTCCTCCAAAGCCGACTTGATGGCCAGCAATTCCCTATCACCGACATCATAGTTCCAGCAAGATGGTGCACCACCACATTATGGGTGTCAGGTCCGAGCATTCCTAGATGAACAGTTTCCTGGAAAGTGGATTGGTCGTCGTGGGCCAGTTGAATGGCCCCCAAGGTCTCCTGATCTGACCCCCTTAGACTTTTATCTTTGGGGTCATCTGAAGGCAATTGTCTATGCTGTGAAGATATGAGATGTGCAGCACCTGAAACTACGGATACTGGAAGCCTGTGCTAGCATTTCTCCTGCGGTGTTGCTATCAGTGTGTGAAGAGTGGGAGAAGAGGGTTGCATTGACAATCCAACATAATGGGCAGCACACTGAACACATTTTATAAGTGGTCAGAAACTTGTAAATAACTCATGAAAGAATAAGGTTACGTTAAAACCAAGCACACCGTTGTTTTTCTTGTGAAATTCCCAATAAGTTTGATGTGTCACATGGCCCTCTTCCTATTGAAAAAACAAAAGTTGGATTCAAAATGGCCGACTTCAAAATGGCCACCATGGTCACCACCCATCTTGAAAAGTTTCCCCCCTCACATATACTAATGTGCCACAAACAGGAAGTTAATATCACCAACCATTCCCCTTTTATTAAGGTGTATCCATATAAATGGCCCACCCTGTACATTTGAACAGGTGATTGTGAGAATCACTTACCAAGTCCTTGGGAACTCTTGGAGGTTGCTGTTCAGATCTGGCTGGAATGTTAACTGTAAAATAGTTTATCAATAACAAGAAAATAAAGTAAAGCAATTAAATGAGAAAATATTTCACAAGCCGATCTTTAGAGGTTATTAGGACAGTAATTGGGTATCTATGAAGGTTGAGGCGATCGGACGGATCTGGTAGGTAGACCTTAAAAGACCAAGGCAAAGAGGATGTTTCAAGTATAGTTTGGGATTGGATAAGGGTTACCCAATCTCATTGTTTAAATAGACCAGGGTCTGGCTTTAGACGAATGTCTGCTAAGGTTGAGGTAACAATAAAGGTCTACAAAAAATGTTCTGTGTGGATGGTATCTTCAAACAAGAGAGAACCAAATGTGTCTTAGATTAATGTGAATCCATCTGATCTCCATATTCAAGTGGACTAGAAAGGGAGAAACAGGTTTTGGACAAGTCAGATGTCATTCAGGTATTGTCTTTTGATCTCAGTGATCTGTGACCTGGAGTATTAGGGAAGGAGGTTTGGGAAGAATATTTGCGGTGTTTGCCTCTCTTATGTGGGGTTCCTGTTGGGGAAACAGCAGGTGATGATTGTGTGTCTCCGGGATGTGTTGGTAGTTTAAAGTCTTTGTACCAGTCTGGTAGATCGATTTGTGGTAGGTCCAAGCTTTCACAGAATTCACTCAGCTCGTTAGGGTATCTCAGCAAGTGTTGTTTACCTTTATTAGTGACCTGCAGTGCGAAGGGGAATTTCCATTTGTATCCTAGCTCCTTCTCTTTCAGGGTCTCCAACAGAGGTCTCAGAGCCCTTCTATTGTTTAGGGTGATTGGTGACAAGTCTTGAAAGAGTTTTATGTTATCGCCATTCAGTTCTACATGATCATTAAGTCTTACTTTGGCAAGGATTTCCTCTTTTAGTGTAAAACTGGATAGACAACAGATAATATCTCTCGGTGGGGCGTTCTCCGGACCTTTGGGTCTGAGGGCCCTGTGGGCTCTTTCCATATGTATGGGTGTATCTACGTTCCTTTCAAGGACACTGTTAAAAATTAATAGTAATGGCTTAATTTGGTCTTGGGAAATGGATTCTGAGATGCCTCTCAGTCTGATGTTGGACCTCCTCCCTCTGTTCTCCAAGTCTTCTAAATGTCTGTTTATGTTGATGAGGTGGATGGAGTGTGTCTCGGATATGAATTCAAGCCTGTGTATTGCTTTATCTCTTTTCCTCCCTGACCTTTCTTGGGATTTTAGTTGATCAGACATGTTTCTGAGCTCTTCTTTAAGCTCTGTGATTGCTGTGGTGACAGATCTTTTGATGTCAGCTGCTATCTCATTCATGTCTGCTAGTGTAAGAGATGCTTCAAGATTATGGTGGTCCCTTGCCCAATCTTCAGAAGCTGCTATTGAACCATCGTTACTGTCCTCTTCTATGTGGGAGGTTGCCATAATGTTTGTCTGTGTCTTGCCCTTATGCGCGTATTTTGGTTCAAATAGATCCTCAATCTGTCTGCTGTGAGAGTTCTTTAATGGATCTAAGGGTCTCTTGTTTTTAGATAGAGGTGTCCCTTTGGTGATTTTGTCCATTTCCTATTTGAGTTGACCGTGTTTAATTGCTGTGGGGACCTGAGGCATCAAGTTTCCTTAATCAGCCATCAGCAATCCTGTAAGTTGGTTATGGATTGATTGAATTATAGTCCTTTTTGTTGCCTGGCAGCTTTCTTAGTTTAAGGGGTGTTCTGGTTCTTTATTAATTCTCCTTTGAGCAGTGTTCGCGTTCTGCTCGTGGGTCACGGCTCCAAAATTTAGGCCGCGGCTTCCCAGTGTGGTATTCGCGGAAATTCTTCGGATTCCTGGATTGTGTGCCGGAGCTCTGTGAAAGAATGTCTGTCGTCGCTGCTTCCAAGCCACGCCCCCCCAGTTCTTTGCCATGACGTGCCATGGTGAACTTCCAGTGACCAGTATGAGAGAGTGAGAGCGATAACACCAAATTTAACACTTCTGCTCCCCATTCACACCTGAGACCTTGTAACACTAAAGAGTCACATGACACCGGCGAGGGAAAATGGCTAATTGGGCCCAATTTGGACATTTTCACATAGGGGTGTACTCACTTTTGTTGCCAGTGGTTTAGACATTAATGGCTGTGTGTTGAGTTATTTTGAGGGGGCAGCAAATTTACACTGTTATACAAGCTGTACACTCACTACTTTACATTGTAGCAAAGTGTCATTTCTTCAGTGTTGTCACATGAAAAGTTCTAATAAAATATTTACAAAAATGTGAGGGGTGTACTCACTTTTGTGAGATACTGTATATACCCATACTAAACAATCCACTGGGAATGTTTTTACTTTCTGTAGCTTCTAAATTTTGGAGATGATCACAAGTGGAATGGTGGTAGCTTCTTTGATGCACGTCTCAGACACTACTTTTCTTTATTAGAAAAATATGGGAAAATTCTACAAATAATTCAGAAACCACATTAGAATATTTATATACAATGCAACAGATCATCATAGTATAATAACTTGCCACCCACATATAGTATCGTGTCTGTATGGATGTGTCTCCAGGGAGACTGCAGGAGACAACTGTACTGCACCCGACATTACAGATACAGTATCTACAAATAATCAAATAACATTCATTCTAAACGTCATCCAAGGAAAAAACAAAAATCCTGCAGCAGCGCTCCAAATAGGTTATCAGTCAACCAAATAAAGATTCATCTGGTATCATCAAATTTCCAATATATATGTGCTACCCCTCCACCGACACAGTGTCACCTCGTGAGAGTTGATCAAAATCCCCCTATGGGGATGCACTCACCAGATACTGGTGAGATACCAGCATTAGAACTCCCAAACGCTATGTAGGAAATATCCTGTAGTGGCCCCAACACCAGCTCAGATGAGACACGATCCGTTCCTCTGGTGACACTCCTCGTTTACTCAAGGGGATGTAAGGAAACAAGAAGGGGGTGGAGACACCTTCATAGCGTAAAACTGCTTTATTTGGAATTCACCAATTACTCTTTAAAAACACACTCACATGGTAGAAAAATACAGTAGCGCATAATCACATTGCCGCCTCGAAACATTGACTTCACCAACAGTTCGGTACCTGCCCGTTCCGTTTTACAGAGAACGTCCGTTCGTAGGTCGGCTGTTCACTTCCGCTGTTGCGTCGCTCGGCCCGGCTCTGACGCATTTCGCATCCACCCGTCTCCAGGCAACGCGCAACAGATAAGGAGCGGCTCTTGTCAAAAAACGATCCTTTAGTCATAGGATATATACAATATACAGGCTAAGCTATCCAATTTATAAATGCTAAAAATTCTGGAGTGTAAATGTACAAGTATGAAAAAACATATAGCAATCTTTTACACATATTAAAATCAACGCAGAACGAGAGCACCATTATTTATCTCGCTCTGTAGGGAATACAAATAGTACATATATGAGCCGTCCATAGACACTTGCGAGAGACCGCTGCCTGGAGTCGGACTTCCACGACCAACAGGTCATTTCTCTCGTGTTCACATACATGTAAATGAACCAATAAAATTTTATATGCTCTCATAATGAGTTTCTAAAACATCACATATAAAAAAAAACATCATTTAAAACATAGACATGAGATCAGTAAAAATAACAATCAGTCACTCTATCTATGCAGGAAACTTTGACTGTCCCATACATAGGTTAGACTTTATATGTACCAGAAGGATGGAGGCCTATTTTGCTAAGGGATCAAAAGTATAAATTAATAGTCATTAATAAAGCAATTAATGTCTAATTCGACATTCAGGCCTTTAGGCGTGAGCGAATCAGTCATAAATATCCAGCGGGTCTCACGTCTGGACAGATCCCTAACACGATTAGAGCCCCTCCAAGGTGAGACCACATGTTCCACCCCCCAAAATTTGAGGCCCATAGGGTCACGGTTATGGGCCTGCAAAAAATGTAAGGATACATTGTGGTCCCTGAAACCCAGCTTAATGTTTGTAATATGCTCTGCAATCCTTACCCGTAGGGGGCGTTTAGTTCTGCCTATATACAGGAGACCACAGGGACACTTCAGGGCATACACCACATGTGTCGTGTTACACGTGATGAAGTCCTTAATCTTAAATTCAGCTCCGTTTACATCAGAGACAAAAGATTTCAAACCCTTCATAGTGGTCTGCACTTCTCTGCAGGCCCTACATTTACGGCAGGAATAGAATCCCTTTTGGTCCCAAAAGGTCATGGGCTTAGTAGGTGGATCCAACACCTTACGCACCACTCTATCGCCTATGTTAGAGCCCTTACGATAGATAAATCTGGGTCTTTGTGGTAGAGCTGGTCCCAACAATCTATCCATTAATAACACATGCCAATGTTTTCTGAATATGGATTCTACCTGCTGGTATTGTTCGTGGTACCCAGTGATGAAGCCATACTCATGTGAGTTATTTCGGAGCTTGTTATTGCTACCATCGGAGAGTAGAGACTCTCTTGGGACCTCTGCAACTGCCTGGATAATATCATCCAGATGTTCCCGTTTATAGCCCTTCCCTACAAAGCGGTCTCTCAATACTTGTGACTGTTCTTTGTAACTATCCAAATCAGAACAGTTTCTCCTAATGCGTGACATTTGTCCCTTTGGAATGTTTTTTAACCACATAGGGTGGTGTCCACTAAACCAGGGCAGAAAGCTATTTCTATCGGTCGGTTTGAAGTATACACTGGTGGTCAGTCTATCCCCAGACCTACTGATAGTGACATCCAAAAAATGAATCTGGTTCTGACTGCACTGACTAGTGAGGACGACATGGTTAGTATTATTATTCAGATATTGCATAAATTCAGTAAGGGATGCCTCTGATCCACACCAGATGAAGAACAGGTCATCTATGTACCGAACATAGAACAATAATTCCCTTCTTCGGTTTGCAAAGATGAACCTGTCTTCCCATTCGCCCATAAAAAGGTTTGCGATGCTGGGGGCAAATTTAGCCCCCATAGCAACGCCTCTCCTTTGATTATAAAACAATCCATTGAACCAAAAGAAGTTATGGGTCAAACAAAAATCTAAACAATTTTTAATAAAGATCTTTTGGTTATGGGGGAGGTCCTCCCTCTGACTGAAGGCCCAATTCAGTGCCAGCAAGGCGTCCTCATGTTGAATAATAGTATAGAGGGAGGACACATCCGCCGTCACCAACCAGATCTCTGGATCGTCACCTAATATTACTTGGTTCAACATCGGTAAAAAATTCTTGGTGTCTTTTAGAAAGGCTTTGGTTTTAACCACACTTCCCTGTAGGAACTTATCCACATATTCCCCCACTCTCGAAGAGACTGACCCAATCCCATTGACAATAGGATGGGCTGGGGGATTGTGGGGGTCTTTGTGTATCTTGGGCAGGGTATAAATAGTGGGGATCCGCACACTTGTAGGTACCAAGTACCTCTTCTCTTTTTTGGTCAATACTCCTGCCCTAGATCCACCTTCTACCAGAATTTCCAGATCTCTTTTGTATTGGATACTAGGGTCACTTCTTAGTGGCATATAAGTATCAGTGTCCTGTAGCATCTCCATAAGTTGTGTCATATAAAACTCCTTATTTAATATAACCACCCCGCCCCCCTTATCGGCAGGCCTTATGATCACTTCTTTACGCTCTTCCAGAGCTCTTATACCATTTTCAATGTGGTTAGGAATTACTCCTTTCTTAGGAGTGATTTGTTGGAGATCCCTCAGGACCAGTCCTTTGAACACATCCAAATGGTGTGACCCATTCTGCGTTGGATTGAACAGGGACTTATTCTTTAAGCCACTATTAACAACTCCCATTTCCACGTTACCCGTGGGTGTGGGTTGGGAGGTTTTGTTAACAAAAAACCTTTTAATATTTAAGGACCTCATATATTTGTGAACGTCCACAAAGACCTCGAATTTGTTAATAGGTCTTTTCAAACCACATTTTAAACCCAAATTCAAGATGTTTGTTTCTTTTGGCGTTAGTTGTACTCCTGCTAGATTATAGATCCCTCCTAGTGTCCTTCTAGCTTTCTTTTTTTGGGATCTCTTCCCCGCCCTGCACCCTCTCCCTCCCTTTTTTCCAATGGTAGAGTCTGATCTCTCCTCGGTTCTTGGGGGGTATATACTCTGGATGTCTGTGGATGATTCCATCTCTCTCCTCCGGGGGCAGGTAAGTACGGGCTCCCTTGTGGGGCTTGATGGGTTATGTTTCCCCTTTCGGATGGGCCCCTTCTGTAAGAACGCCCCCTCCCTCTCGCGGGTCTGCCCCTCCCCCTTCCTAAAAAATGGTTGGATGGATGAGGTGTAGCATAATGTGGTTCTTCATAATGCTCTAACGTACTATACCTATTATGTGTTCCCACTTCGTAAGAGCTAGAATACCCTCCTGAGTAGTGAGGAGCACTCGGTTGGTTATAATGATGACCCTGCCCCTTCCTGGGTGTCCCAGCGGTCCCATTTGAACCTTTGGTATTCTTTTTATTCTTACTCTGGGGGGGCTGCCGTTTAGCTCTGTCTCCATATTCACTATTTTTGGAGACTACCTTCTCCCTTGGGTAAGTATTAGGACCTACCCCCTTAAGGGTTCCCATTTCCCCTTGTGTATTGTTAACTTGCCATGAATAGGCTAAATTGTTCTTACACTCCATGTAATCCCTCTGGTACTTTTTGATTTTCTTTCTTTGCGTATCCCTATATACTTTTTCAAGTTTCTTTTTAATCTTGTTATTAAAATCAACTACCTGTTGTGAATCACGGATGGGATCAATCTCCTGCTGCAGATCCCGAATCTTAGATTCTAATTTCATCATTTTAAGCCTTTTCCTTTTAAGGATAAGCTCATGTAACCTAAGACCAACATCATTAAAAAAGCAAGTCCATTCACTTAGACTTTCTTGATCATCAAGCCCATCTTGTGGTGCTATATCCCACCGCAAACTACGTATTAGTATGCGTTCCTTTATATAATGTTCCATGGTGAATATATCCCACCATGTCCTCACCTGTTTTTCTAAGGCATTACCCAAAGCAAACAGGACCCCACTATAATTGGTGGCTGGGTCTTGATGATCATTAACAGTGAATAGATTTTGGAAATCGGTATTTCTACTAGTTAGAAAGGAGATAGCATCCATGGCAGCTATGAGGATAATAAATGTCACAGTATACAATCTCAGAGTCAAACACAGTGCAACCGAGAAAAATTCTCCCAAAATGAAAGTCTCTGCTCAGCGCCTGAATGCCAATATCTCCTTTATCAATAAACTTCCGAATGAAATGTTTGGCAGCTGCTGATAACTCTTAAATCAAGTCATTCATTCTAAACGTCATCCAAGGAAAAAACAAAAATCCTGCAGCAGCGCTCCAAATAGGTTATCAGTCAACCAAATAAAGATTCATCTGGTATCATCAAATTTCCAATATATATGTGCTACCCCTCCGCCGACACAGTGTCACCTTGTGAGAGTTGATCAAAATCCCCCTATGGGGATGCACTCACCAGATACTGGTGAGATACCAGCATTAGAACTCCCAAACGCTATGTAGGAAATATCCTGTAGTGGCCCCAACACCAGCTCAGATGAGACACGATCCGTTCTTCTGGTGACACTCCTCGTTTACTCAAGGGGATGTAAGGAAACAAGAAGGGGGTGGAGACACCTTCATAGCCTAAAACTGCTTTATTTGGAATTCACCAATTACTCTTTAAAAACACACTCACATGGTAGAAAAATACAGTAGCGCATAATCACATTGCCGCCTCGAAACATTGACTTCACCAACAGTTCGGTACCTGCCTGTTCCGTTTTACAGAGAACGTCCGTTCGTAGGTCGGCTGTTCACTTCCGCTGTTGCGTCGCTCGGCCCGGTCTGACGCATTTCGTCACATCCGACTTCGTCTGAGGGCGTGGCCGAGCGGCGCAACCATTTTTTATAGCGGAAATAAGGGTCAGAGTCCGCCCCCATGACCATGGCATCCACCCGTCTCCAGGCAACGCGCAACAGATAAGGAGCGGCTCTTGTCAAAAAACGATCCTTTAGTCATAGGATAAATACAATATACAGGCTAAGCTATCCAATTTATAAATGCTAAAAATTCTGGAGTGTAAATGTACAAGTATGAAAAAACATATAGCAATCTTTTACACATATTAAAATCACCGCAGAACGAGAGCACCATTATTTATCTCGCTCTGCAGGGAATACAAATAGTACATATATGAGCCGTCCATAGACACTTGCGAGAGACCGCTGCCTGGAGTCGGACTTCCACGACCAACAGGTAATTTCTCTCGTGTTCACATACATGTAAATTAACCAATAACATTTTATATGCTCTCATAATGAGTTTCTAAAACATCACATATAAAAAAAAACATCATTTAAACATAGACATGAGATCAGTAAAAATAACAATCAGTCACTCTATCTATGCAGGAAACTTTGACTGTCCCATACATAGGTTAGACTTTATATGTACCAGAAGGATGGAGGCCTATTTTGCTAAGGGATCAAAAGTATAAATTAATAGTCATTAATAAAGCAATTAATGTCTAATTCGACATTCAGGCCTTTAGGCGTGAGCGAATCAGTCATAAATATCCAGCGGGTCTCACGTCTGGACAGATCCCTAACACGATTAGAGCCCCTCCAAGGTGAGACCACATGTTCCACCCCCCAAAATTTGAGGCCCATAGGGTCACGGTTATGGGCCTGCAAAAAATGTAAGGATACATTGTGGTCCCTGAAACCCAGCTTAATGTTTGTAATATGCTCTGCAATCCTTACCCATAGGGGGCGTTTAGTTCTGCCTATATACAGGAGACCACAGGGACACTTCAGGGCATACACCACATGTGTCGTGTTACACGTGATGAAGTCCTTAATCTTAAATTCAGCTCCGTTTACATCAGAGACAAAAGATTTCAAACCCCTCATAGTGGTCTGCACTTCTCTGCAGGCCCTACATTTACGGCAGGAATAGAATCCCTTTTGGTCCCAAAAGGTCATGGGCTTAGTAGGTGGATCCAACACCTTATGCACCACTCTATCGCCTATGTTAGAGCCCTTACGATAGATAAATCTGGGTCTTTGTGGTAGAGCTGGTCCCAACAATCTATCCATTAATAACACATGCCAATGTTTTCTGAATATGGATTCTACCTGCTGGTATTGTTCGTGCCCAGTGATGAAGCCATACTCATGTGAGTTATTTCGGAGCTTGTTATTGCTACCATCGGAGAGTAGAGACTCTCTTGGGACCTCTGCAACTGCCTGGATAATATCATCCAGATGTTCCCGTTTATAGCCCTTCTCTACAAAGCGGTCTCTCAATACTTGCGACTGTTCTTTGTAACTATCCAAATCAGAACAGTTTCTCCTAATGCGTGACATTTGTCCCTTTGGAATGTTTTTTAACCACATAGGGTGGTGTCCACTAAACCAGGGCAGAAAGATATTTCTATCGGTCGGTTTGAAGTATACACTGGTGGTCAGTCTATCCCCAGACCTACTGATAGTGACATCCAAGAAATGAATCTGGTTCTGACTGCACTGACTAGTGAGGACGATATGGTTAGTATTATTATTCAGATATTGCATAAATTCAGTAAGGGATGCCTCTGATCCACTCCAGCTTAGCCTGTATATTGTATATATCCTATGACTAAAGGATCGTTTTTTGACAAGAGCCGCTCCTTATCTGTTGCGCGTTGCCTGGAGACGGGTGGATGCCACGGTCATGGGGGCGGACTCTGACCCTTATTTCCGCTATAAAAAATGGTTGCGTCGCGCCGCTCGGCCACGCCCTCAGACGAAGTCGGATGTGACGAAACGCGTCAGAGCCGGGCCGAGCGACGCAACAGCGGAAGTGAACAGCCGACCTACGAACGGACGTTCTCTGTAAAATGGAACGGGCAGGTACCGAACTGTTGGTGAAGTCAATGTTTCGAGGCGGCAATGTGATTATGCGCTACTGTATTTTTCTACCATGTGAGTGTGTTTTTAAAGAGTAATTGGTGAATTCCAAATAAAGCAGTTTTACGCTATGAAGATGTCTCCACCCCCTTCTTGTTTCCTTACATCCCCTTGAGTAAACGAGGAGTGTCACCAGAGGAACGGATCGTGTCTCATCTGAGCTGGTGTTGGGGCCACTACAGGATATTTCCTACATAGCGTTTGGGAGTTCTAATGCTGGTATCTCACCAGTATCTGGTGAGTGCATCCCCATAGGGGGATTTTGATCAACTCTCACGAGGTGACACTGTGTCGGTGGAGGGGTAGCACATATATATTGGAAATTTGATCATACCAGATGAATCTTTATTTGGTTGACTGATAACCTATTTGGAGCGCTGCTGCAGGATTTTTGTTTTTTCCTTGGATGACGTTTAGAATGAATGACTTGATTTAAGAGTTATCAGCAGCTGCCAAACATTTCATTCGGAAGTTTATTGATAAAGGAGATATTGGCATTCAGGCGCTGAGCAGAGACTTTCGTTTTGGGAGAATTTTTCTCGGTTGCACTGTTTGACTCTGAGATTGTATACCAATCAAATAACATCTATAGATGAAATTCCTCCTTAAAGATAATAATAAAATAGACTGAGAGATTAAAGACTAGTCAAAGCATTAAAAAATATTAGTATTATTAGCTGGATGATTTTACAATAAAATGAATAGTTCCAGAATAAGTTTTCAGGAAAAATGAAAAAAAAAAATTTGAAAGAAGTGGTTTATTGGACAAAAGATGTGTACTTGGGTAGCTGTCATCATTTTTTAATTAGGATTATTTTGATTCCTTATATGATTTGGGTATTACACATGCTATTGCA
Source organism: Glandirana rugosa (assembly GCA_018402905.1). NCBI lineage: Eukaryota > Metazoa > Chordata > Amphibia > Anura > Ranidae > Glandirana > Glandirana rugosa. The sequence goes on from BLSH010029916.1 coordinate 4,433,617, forward strand.
GTAACAATAGCCATTATGAACATGGTGACAATGACAATGGTAATGAGAATTTTCATAGAAACCTGTAAACTGGTGACAATTGTCATTACTGCTATACTTAGTAATGACAGCAAATCTGAAAATTATTCCAAGATTTGATCCAGATTACCCCAGATCATTCTGCTTAGCAAACTTACAGATCATGATTGACTGATCTATTTTTTTCAGTTGTATTTGTAATACATTTAATTAGGTAATTTGTTAGTGGCTTATAGGTAAAGTGCATCTAAACCCTAACTGGACAACATTTAGTATGTCAAAGCACTATGAATTATAAGTAGAGTTGATCGAACCTCTGGAAGTTCGGGTTCTGCTGGTTCGGCCGAACTTCGGGACAAAGTCCGGGTTCGAGTCCGGACAGGACCCGAACTTTGACCCGGACCCTGAACCCCATTGAAATCAATGGGGACCCAAACTTTTAGGCACAAAAATGGCTGTAACAAAGTCCTGGAAAGTCTGCAAATGGAAGGAAAATGGGGGTATGGGTCGGACAAGTGCCCTACAAAGAAATGGGGATAGGGAAATAACTTAAAACAATTAAAAAAAAATCACATAAAAAAATCAAAAATGGAGGTGGATGTGGACCATCTTCAAATTGTGTGAGAAAAGTATAAATTAGTGGGAGAAGCCATAGCAGTGTTCTAAAATCATCTTCAAACTGTGTGTGAAAAGTATAAATTAGCCAGGAGAAGCCATATCACTGTTCTACAATCATCTTCAAACTGTGTGAGAAAATAATAAATTAGCCAG
>BLSH010029916.1:4455594-4505349 GCA_018402905.1 Glandirana rugosa
CCCCCCCCCCCGAACGACGGACAGCCCCTATTGAGTTGTGTCTGCCCCGACAGTTAAAGTGTCCTAACACAATATGTAAGACTATGATACCTGTCGGAAGACATGGGATGTCCGGAAAGTGATATACTCCTTCCCTCGCGGCTACGAGAATCCAATCAGTTGTGATGCCGCCAGAGGATACAATTCTGTCTTCCTGAGTGTCGAACAAGAGATAATGCCCTTCGTCCTCGGTTAAAACAGAACTCGAGTCTTCTAAGTTCGGATGTGGAGTCGCCGAATACACGGGTCTCAGGTCTCATAAGATCGTCTGAAAGAAGGTCTCAGGTAAACCTGTTGTTACTCATCGGAGATGTACACCTCCAAAAGTCCGTGTTTACGGGACTAGTAACCATTACGTCATCCTGACCACGTAAAGAAGGTCAGGATTAGTTGGAGCCCAAAGATACTTCTGAGACTCGTCTCCAACACGTCCATTACCGTCCCTACGGAATAAATTGACAGCCCCGTCTGTGTTGAGTTATCCCCGACAGGCAGCAAGCCCCCCCCCCCAGTCCGTATTGCTAGCATCGGACGTGATTATGAACCAGGATATGGGGCGATGGAATTAGCAAATGAGCCAGCTCCTCCACTGCAGCCACCAGGGGACTCGCTCTCATGACTGAGGTAATGTAGATGACCTGAATTTTGCTTCCTGGCTCCCACTGCTGGAGAAACCCCTTCTAGAAGGGCCGTCTTCTCCAGCCTCCACTTAACCCCTTCGAAATCGTAGACACCATAGTGTCAATCATTTTAGACACTGAAAGGCGCACAGGGAAGAAGACGAGGCCGGGAGTATTCTGTTCCAGCACCTCGGGAACCAGAGTCAAGGCAATAGACCTCTTGACTATATTGCACTGAGCTCCAAGGCATACAGGAGACTGAGTGGGCTCCAGGTGACTCCTACCAGAATCAGCTGCCATCCGAATTTGAGGAGCATCGAAAAGCCCTGAGCTCTGGGCTCCAGCAGCTGCCCTTTGTTTTGGGACACTAGGAGTACATCCACGTAACTAAGCAGGCTTATGCTCCTTGTCTTGATAAAGACCCTAAGAACCAATAAGACCCTGAAAATACACAGGGTGATGATGAAAGCTGAATGGCTGGAGCTGGAGATGGTCCTGACCTATAGTGAACTGAAGGAACTTGCAGAAGTCTTCTTCAATGGGCACATGAAAGTAAGCATTTTATATCTATTGGAAACAAGCTTGCTGACAATTGTCTCAGGTGTGCAAGGTCCAAACCAGGCCACCGCAAGCTGTTCTTCTTCATACCATAAAAAGGGGCGAGTACTTGCCCTGAAATCTCTCGTATTCGGAAACTGGCACGGCAGCACTTTGTGACACCAGTGACTTATGTAAAGCCTGAGTATATGTTATTTTTATCTCAGTGTGAGGTAAAATCCATTGAAATGAATCCGAGATGAAGCAGACCTCTGATGGACCATGCATGACCCTAAGAGACCATTTTGATGTCCCAATAGTCTGAGGCCCAAACTCAGTCGCTTCTTGATACCCGAGTTCAAGCTTCTAGCATGCTTCTGAGGGGAAATATGTTCTCCACACCAGCTCTTCCTAAAATCCAGACCTGGGCTGTAAAAATGTGCAACCCTCGCACGCGCCAAACTTTGTTCTCTAGACTGTTGTTTTCCAGACTTTCAGGCGCCGGTCCTGAGGCAAGACACTAGCTTGCCAACTGTGGCCCGGGATGCGGTGCTAGTCAGCTTGCAAAGATGAAGCTCCCTCAAAGGGAATGCTATATTATGCCTGATAGTGGCAGGATCAGCAGGCCCAGGCCCTAGCCATAGCACTCACTTGCCGTAACTGATGAGAGCATAACCCGTGCCACCATGCAGATGATGCTACCATGGAAACCGACACCATCTCCGGATTCTGAGGTATAGCGTTTCTGAAAACGCTCCCGTGTACTGGGTCCACATTTCCATCCCCTTTTTTTCTTTTCCTTTAATGTGGCCACAAGAGCCCAGACCAACCTTCGGGCCATTCACTGCATCTTCTAAGGAAAAGCGACACGTTTGCTCAGAAGGGAGGTATATCCTGTGACCTTGCTCATCCGAAATCATGTCCCCTAGTTCCGTTAGGAATTGGGAGAATAGAACACTCTCTCTGAGGTTACGTCTCCACTATTGCGACCCCAAAGTCGCACCGACTCGGGAGTGCGACTAAGTGCAGCCCCCGATCCAACTTTACAGTCTCTGGATCAGAGCTGCAACAAAAGTCGCACCGAAGTAGTGCAGGAACCTTTTCAGAGTTGCTGCAACTTTAAGTCGCATAGATTGGAATGCATGACAAGTTGCATTGGAGGAAAACGGAGCCCAAGGTGCTTACAGAACTTCCTCTTACTTTTCCGGGGACTCCACAGGTTCTATTAGTGTAAATGCACCCCTCATTGCCTTAGCAAAAGGCGTTATCAGGGTAAAGAGACTTATCTCCCTCTGCCCCACTGTTGGAGGTCTTTATAGATGGATGGCTTGATGAGACAGTTCCCGTTCTTCCTGGCCATCCTAGCGGGAGAACATGCCGCAATGGCTATTGAAATCTTAATGAGGCTCACATTCTACTCTTAAGGGATTCTTGCACCACGTGCCTCACCAGCGATTCCATCTGTTGGAAATCACTATCCCCTCCTCCAACCACCTGGGCTTTAGCATAGCTAATGCAGAGACTTACCCTCTGAGACCGGAGTCCCGAATCCCCAGTAGGCTCCCTTCTTGGAGCAGCTGACATAGCGGTGGGTGCGTGAAGGGGGATTCATAGCTTCTACTATGAAGGCTGGGCCTTGACAGTGCCCTATGCCAAATACATTTGGAAGAGGAATTTTGTGACCTAATGAGGTCTTTATCATCTTGTGCCCTATCTTGCTACTTTGACCTAGAAGGAAAAATAAAGAAAACAAAATAGGATAGAAAGGAAATGGTTAAACTCGAAACGAGTACCCAGGTCAGCAAGGAAAGGAAAGGGTTAAATTCCCCCTCCAGGGGGGGGGGGGCAGTGAAACATCCACAGTGCAAAACTGCACAGCCAGACAACCTGCCCAGCTGATCAAGGCATAGCAGAATTACACAGGCAGCTTATCAGGAAGTTAATGCTAAGCATATACCTGAGATGACTGCACACAGCATTTAGAGAACACTGCTGAAAGCTGCCCACAGTGAAATCCCTATATCAACAGTACTGACCGCTGATTGAATTTCTCCACTGAAATGATGCCACCGCCGCCCACAGTGCGCATGTACTGGGTCCCTGGTCAGGAGTAACCTGGGGACACCCGGCCGAAAGAGAAAGCAGTGGCTTGGAACGCCCATGCGCTCCAGCCGCCATAGAATGGAAAACACTAGAGACAGGGAAGAAAACAGACAACCACACACTGCTGCCACGGAATATGTAATATAAAGGTATACATCACCGCAATTCAATCCTGCTTCCACGATCAAACCGGACCAGGTAGGCTGATCACACCGTACTTGGGGCAGATAGGGCCACCCGCTAGTAGCTGGGCTGTCTGGCCGTTGCACCGCTTACCTGCCAGTGGCTAGGCTTCTAGCTCTTCCAGCGCCTCTTCCAATTGCCCACTCCATACCTTGCTAGTAGCTAAGGCTTATCGTAGTATCCAGCAGCTCTACCTACTGCCCACTCCATACCCCGCTAGTAGCTAGGGCTTATCGGAGTATCGCGACCTGTCTTTCCAGTGGTCGTTGTTGGCCGGTCTTGATCGCGGAGAGAAAAAACTTCAGGTAATCAAATAAACAAACAGGTCCTTAGGAGGAGGACAAAAAAGGAACACGGCCTCCGGCTCGGAGCAAAGATTTATGGGAGTGGAGTCCTATAGGGGAGGAGTGGAGGCGGGGTTAACCCAGACGTATGCTGCCATGGAGTCTGTCAGGAAAAACATTTTTTTTTTGCAAAATTTCGCTCTTTTTTTGTTTATAGCGGTGATCAGAAATGACGCAGAGGTAAGCAAATACCACCAAAAGAAAGATCTATTTGTGGGAAAAAAAGGACGCAAATTTTGTTTGGGTACAACGCTGCACAACCGTGCAATTGTGAGCTAAAGCGACGCAGTGCCGAATCGCAAAAACTGCTCTGGTCCTAACCTGGGAATTCCTTCCGGGGCTGAAGTGGTTAATGTCCATAAATTGTGTGTAATAATCCCCACACCAGGTGAAGAAATCTTCTATATTTGGCAGATGTTCTTCCAGTAGTGTACCAACTCACACCGCCACAAAAAATTTGCACTCACCGCCGGTCCAGTGACCTCTATATCAGGGATATGCAATTAGCGGACCTCCAGCTGTTACAAAACTACAAGTCCCATCATGCCTCTGCCTCTGGGTGTCATGCTTGTGGCTGTCAAAGTCTTGCTATGGCTCATGGGACTTGTAGTTCTGCAACAGCTGGAGGTCCGCTAATTGCATATCCCTGCTCTATATTATTAAACAGCAGAAGAAAGGGCACAATGTCAGTGTCAGTTAAAAGCAACAACGTTTTATTACATATCCAGTTACATAAAAGACTCTTGCTTGCTGCATGGAGAGGTGATGTGGAGTTGGTAAAGGAGGCAGTAGACAGCATGAACTGGAGGGTAACTGCTGTCACGGCACAGCAGGCTCACTGGGTGGAACGCCAGAGACCGGTGGTGTTGTCAGGCTCTAATAACCCATTGTCAAGATACTAGAGGATCGGCACACCGAGAGAGGCGACAGCTCATACAAGTTGGGACCCGCCTCAAGGGAGTGCCAAAACACTGGCAGTGTCAAACACGGCTCTCACATGGACCGCCTGTCTGTTTTCATCTGATCCCATCCGATCCTCTAGACAGATGGAAAATAGGGTCACCATCCGTCTGGATTTCACGGACAGGATCAGATCAGATAGCAGCTGGTGTCAGCGGACATGTCACCACTGACATCCGCTGATCCATGGGAGTGAATGGAAGGTCCGATCAGGTCTGGCTGAAAAACTGACAGGGGGACCTGATTGGAAAGCCTGTGTGAAAGGGGCCTTAGTTGCTATATGGTTCTATATTGTGCTACTGGGACTTGCAGTTTGGTAGGATACATATTTCCAGTCAGCAAGGATAACTTGGCACAAATTTGTGGCAGTGTTGAATTGTAAGTCTTTTAACTTGCACATTTTCACTGGTAAGTTGTATACTTGCAGAGCACAAGTTGTAGCTGACATTTTTCCAATTTGTAGCAAATTTAGGTGGCAAGTCTCTAGCAAGAGCAAAGTTGCAGTAGTGAGTCTACAGCAAGAACTCTGCAAATCTACAGCATGAAAATTCAGCCACAGTGACCCCTTTGGTGGGGTGACTATTGCACAACAAAACTGAACCAGAACTTGCAGCAGACTTGCAAAATGTTTGCAAATAAAGTTGATCTGGAGTCACGCAATGCAGACTTGCAACAAACTTGTGAAGCCTGGCAAGTCTAGCAATATCTTAGCAAGTTCAAGGAAAGGGAGAAAACTCCCAGACATATATTATCCTCCTGGACTTTTCAGGCAGTTTATATGTATAGTTGTACAAAAAAAGGATGTAGAAAATAGTAAAAAATATTAAATTTTTATTGGTACAAAAGGGTATATTATAACATTGAAGCGAGCTAGGACATAAAGTTCCTCGCTTACTCCAAATACATATATGAACTACAAAAATCCAAATAATAAATTCAAACAATGCATATATCAAATACAATTTAAAAAAGACAAAAAATGAATTTGTCTCAACATGGTACTGCAGTTTAACAGCATGTATACTTAGAAATGCTTGGATGCATGTGAGATTAGACACATTCAAGGAGCCGCTTAATAAGCAGGATCTTGGGGCTATTTCTCAGATGTCCCAACATGTTTCGGTCAATCCTTCACCAGGGGACTATGGGCATCGCGCAGAACAATAGTTGTGCTGTCTGTAACAGAGTTTAATTATATGAAACAATATATCGTGCACATGGTAGTTTAGTACATAATGCAGGTGGTTTGGTAAGAATGAATTCCCATAAGGGAGAAACAAAATGGGGAAGAAGCTAAGATGAACCATCACTTACATCTAACTGGAAGTACCATCAACCAAGTTTCAAGCAGCCCGGGAGGATCTGGAAACCAAGTCCAATATTGGTCACAAGGAGTGGAGCCCCAAAGGGTGGGTCACAGAAATTATGCAACCATAAGGGGCCCAAAGTGGCTGAGTCAGCGAACCTCACAAGGAGGTATAGTGTAGTGCTGTGAAGAAAAAGAAAGCAACAACAAGTAGGTATAAGGTGTGTCCGTATAGGTATGTGGACGTACAAAACAACATTCATCGGGGGGCATTGGAGTGCCACACCCTGAAGAATTGAAGCATATCTTATTGTTTGTACCATATGGAAATGCTGCCAAAAAGAACATGGTGTCCAAAGGGTGGTGCATGATCTTCCAATGTGATACACACCACATGGGTCATGCATGCAAACCCTATGGGTATCAAAACCACCAAACTGGGCGACATGGTGTAGTAAAGTGCTGTTTGCATTGCATATGGTACAAAGGAAAACGCTACGCAAATTGAAGCGTGTAGCTTAATGCAGTTACCTGTCTCTGTAAGAACCGTCCGTATGTGGGCTGCATGTGGATAGCAGGAAACATGGCCGCATATATAGGGCAATCGGCGTCCGGGGCAGCCAATCCAACTCGGTATGCGCAGGTGCCGACCGCTTGTATGATGTGGGCGGACAGCCCACTCATCAAGCGCAGGGGGACCCTCCGGAGTGCATGGCGCGCGGCGTCGCCCCGCCTGTGGTGAGCGGGATGACGTCACGCGTCAACGTCCCCGCTGGCAGGTGTGTTCCAACAGACGGAGGCCCGCTGGAACAAAATGCTTGCTCCTACAAGGAAAGCCCCGCTGACGCGGGGATGTACATCCTGTGGGGCCCACCTGCCGGATGGTGCATAACAGGCCCAGTTCCTGTGGGGGAAAGGTGACCCCTGGTGGCAAATGATGGAACAGGCAGATGAATAGGAAAGAGGAATGACCAGAAAGATTGTAAATGAATGGATACAATGGACGAAAAAAAAAAAAAAAAAGCAAGGAGAAGTCAAACTAGGAACCATAAAGGGAATTAATGTCATTTTTGATGCATTGTGGATTTATAAATTTATAAATTTATAAATTTAATTCACATCCCCCCGATGTGAAGCCCGGGAGAAAGGGTTTGAAACTGTATGTTTCATTTAATCCAGAGGATGGGTGGCTTGAAGGGTATGAATCCACCTCAGTTCACGCTGGAGGAGTGTTTTATTGTGGTCACCTCCACGTGAACCGAAGTGTATTCGGTCTAAGGAAATGTAACTTTGGGAAGAGAAGATGGATGGATGGCAGCCATATGTCGGCCTATAGGAGTATCTGGATCACGTTTGGTGATGGAGAGTATATGTTGGTATATCCTTTTCCAAAACTCATTTTTGGTTTTCCCGACGTAGTATCCTCCACATTCACATGATAGGAGGTATACTACGCCGGGAGTTTTACAGTTCACAAAATGTTTGGGATTGAAAAATCGCTGATTGGGTAATAGGATTTTTGAACGTCTGTCCATGTACTGACAGTAGTTGCACCCGCCACAAGAAAAAGTGCCCCGGCGTATGCAGGGGTCACCCTTCTGGGCTCTAAATTCGCTTGAAACCAACCTGTCTCCAATCGAGGGTGCCCTACGGTAGGCGACAGGTGGTTTAGCTGGTACAAAAGTGGAAAGCTGGGAATCCATTGTGAGAAGATGCCAGTATTTATTAAGAATGCGTTTAATTTGTTTGTGTTGATTAGAATATGTGGTGACGATGCGTGTAATGGAATCTGAGGTTTTTGTTAGTAGAGATTGTTGAGAGGTATTGGGATCTTTGGTTTTGTATAGTAAATCTTTTCGGGGAATATCTCAGACCCTCCTGAAGGCTCACCTCAGGGAAGCCGCAGAGTACCCACGTTCCAAGAGTCGTGTCTGCAATTCCCCAGCTTCCTTTAGAGAGGAAGATTCATCTGAGCAATTGCGGCGAACCCGAAGGTACTGGCTGTATGGTATGGAGGCCAAAAGAGGCTTGGGGTGGAAACTACCGGCATGAAGCAGGGAGTTTCCAGCCGTGGATTTGCGGAACAATTGGCTGGACAGCGACCCATCCTGACCCTTGCGGACGAGAACGTCCAAAAAGGGCAATTCGTGTTGTAGGTCATGGTGAATTGTAAATTTAGTTCATTCTGATTGATGTATGTCAAAAATTGCTGTAACTGGGAGGAAGGACCCTGCCACAACATAAAAATATCATCGATGTATCGATGCCAGGCCAGTATATGGTCCGCAAAAACATTGATGCTTGGATCATGCCACAGTTGGCGCTCCCACTCCCCCAGGTACAGGTTGGCATACGATGGGGCACATTGAGTCCCCATCGCAACCCCCTGCACCTGGAGGTAGTGGACGCCATTGAAAGAAAAGGTGTTGTGTTCCAAAATGAATTGAAGAGCTTGTATGACAAATTCGTCATATTGGGGATCTGGAGAGTTAGAAAAGGTAAGTTTGTGTTTGATGGCTGCCAAGCCTAAGTGATGTGGAATAGAGCTATATAGGGCCTCGACGTCGATGGCGACCAATACAGTGTCGCCATCGACGTGGAGGCCCCCCAATATCTGTAAAAAATGAATAGTGTCTTGTACATAAGAAGGAAGTTTGGTTACTAAAGGTTGTAGATAATTGTCCACCAATTGGCTGAGATTCTCGGTTAAGCTGCCGCAGCCGGAAACAATTGGGCGACCTGGTGGTTTTTTGGGATTTTTATGGATTTTAGGTAACGCATAGAAAGTTGCAATGCGTGGGTGGCTGGTGCGTATGTATTCCCACGTGGGTTTCGATATCGTATTTGAGTAGTAGGCTTCATCCACAAGGACATAAAATTCCCTGGAGAAGCGATCTATTATACTTGGAGGAATAACCCGATACCAATCTGAATTATTTAATATGGACAAACACATTTCAGTATAGTCCATACTATTCATAATGACGACATTCCCTCCCTTATCAGATGGTTTAATTACCAAGTTGATATTGGAGGCCAAAGTTTTTAATGCTTTCTGTTCCCGGATGGAAAAGTTGGATAGAGGTTGGGAAGAAGTAACTAAGTTGCTTATGTCTTTTGTAACCATTTTCAAAAAAGTAGCTTAGCAAGCCATTTTCAAACTTGCAGCACAATTGCTTGCTATCTGGGTTTCCCTAAGTATTCCTCACGGATGTTCAGAGTCTCAACAGTTCTTTCTAGGGCCACAGCTGCTGCCCCCCCCACTCCAATATACACTATATTGTCAAAAGTATTGGGCCACCTGCCTTTGCATGTACATTAACACTTCAATACCGAGCTGTTTTTTTGGGTTCGGTGTTTACGTGTTAAAATCAGTTTTTTTGCTATAAAATTACTTAGAACCCACAAACATTATATTTTTTTTTTCTAACACCCTACAGAATAAAATGGCGGTCATTGCAAAACGTTATGTCACACTGTATTTGCTCAGCGGTCTTTCAAGCGTGCTTTTTTTTTAATAAGTTCAGTTTTTTTTTAGTTAAAAAATAAGTAAACAGTAAAGTTAGGCCAATTTTTTCCATATCGTGAAAGATAATGTTATGCCAAGTAAAATTTTACCCAACATATCATGCTTCAAAATTGCGTCCGCTCGCGGAATGGCGACAAACTTTGCAGATTAAAAATCTCCATTGGCGACGTTTAAAAAATTCTACAGGTTAGCAGTTTTGAGTTACAGAGGAGGTCTAGTGCAAGAATTGTTGCTCTTGCTCTAACGATCGCGGCGATACCTCACATATGTGGTTTGAACACCGTTTTCACACGTGGGCGGGACTTATGTATGCGTTTGCTTCTGCTCGCAGCTCGCGGGGACGGGGCGATTTAAATGTTTTTTTTTAATTATTTATTTTACTTTTTACTTTTTATTTTTACACTGTTCTTTTAAAAAAAAAAAAGTGATCACTTTTATTGCTTTTACAAGAAATGTAAACATTCCTTGTAATTGAAAAAAGCATGCCAGGACCTCCTAAATATGAGATCTGTGGTCAAAAAGACCTCAGATCTCATATTTACATTTAAATGCAAAAGAAAAAAAAAATAATTTGAAAAAAATGACAGACCAAAAAAAAAATGAGCCCTTAAAGACCGTTGGGGGGAAGTGACTTCTGACGTCATTTCCGCCCTGCCGTATTATGGAGTGTAGTGAATGGCTTCAGCCGCTCAGTCGGCTCACGGACACTGGGGGGAACTGCAGCTGCAGGCACCATTCAGATATCACTTCTCAAAGGCAGCGACGTCATATGACATCCACCTAAAGAGAAGTGGTTAATATTAGGTACTTCAAGACTGAGCCTCTTTTTGAGATTCTGTGTTTACAAGTTAAAATCAGTTTTTTTTGCTATAAAATTACTTAGAACCCCCAAACATTATATGCTGTTTTATTTTTCTAACGCCCTAGAGAATAAAATGGCAGTCGTTGCAAAACTTTATGCTACACCGTATTTGCACAGTGGTCTTGCAAGCTCAATTTTTTTAGATTTTTTTTAAAAAAAATAAGACAACAGTAAAGTTAGCCCAATTGTTTTCCATATTGTGAAAGATGTTACGCACGAAAATTCTCGTACGACAGAATAAAAAATCTGAAGTGATGTCATGTGTTGTAGTCTATTTGTATTGTATTTTGACAACTGTACTGATTAAATGAAAATCGTCGGATCTGGTATCATATGAGAAATTTTTTCGTGTTTGTCATGATCGACTCTCGAAAGCTCTGTACTAACGATCCGATTATTGTACGATCGATTTGAAAGTGGGATTTTTCATCCGATTTTCGGATTGTGTTTACGGGCCATAAGTCCGTAGGGTTCAATATTGAGTTGGCCCACCCTTTGCAGCTATAACAGCTTCAGCTCTTCTGGGAATACTTTCCACAAGGTTTAGGAGGGTGTCTATGGGAATGTTTGACCATTCTTCTAGAAGCAGATTTGTGAGGTCAGGCACTGATGTTGGACAAGAAGGCCAGGCTAGCAGTCTCCGTTTTAATTCATCCCAAAGGTGTTCTATCGAATTGCGGTGAGGACTCTGTACAGGATAGTCAAGTTCCCCCACCCCAAACTTGCTCATCCACACTATATTGCCAAAAGTATTTGGCCACCCCTCCAAATCATTTGGTGGAGGAGGGATTGTGGTGTGGGGTTGTTTTCAGGGATTGTACTTGGCCCCTTAGTTCCAGTGAAGGGAACTCTTACGGCGTCAGCATGCCAAGACATTTTGGACAATTTTATGCTTCCATCTTTGTGGGGACAATTTGGGAATGGCCCCTTCCTGTTCCAACATGACTGCACATCAGTTCACAAAGCAAGGTCTATAAAGACATGGATGAGTTTGGGATGGAGGAACTTGACTGGCCTGCACAGAGACCTGACCTCAACCCAATAGAACACCTTTGGGATGAATTAGCATGGAGACTGCAAGCCAGGCCTTCTCATCCAACATCAGGCATTCCCATAGACACACTCCTAAACCTTCTGGACAGCCTGCTCAGAAGAGTTGAAGCTCCAAAAGGTGGGCCAACCCAATATTGAACCCTACGGACTAAGACTGAGATGCCATTAAAGTTATGTGTGTGTAAAAGCAGGCATCACAATACTTTTGACAATATATATATATATATACAGTATATATTGTGAGGGATTAGCTCAACGGGGATCACCTTCCTTGGGAAAAAGTGCTTTCTTAAAATCTGGTCAGGTTTATTAAAAGGTTGCAGGTAAATCAAATAAACAAAACAGAAAATAAATCCTCGCCATCCAGGCACTAACTAAACAGTTTCAGTTTTCCTAACGCAGAGGTAAAGGGCTTGTCCCAGTCACCCACAAAACAAAGATAATGCAAACCTTTTTCAGTCACAAAGCACAGTTTATTTCATCAGCTTTTCTCAGGTTTGATGTCTCTTAAGTCCCAGGTCAGAGCCCATATCTGATACAGGTCAGCTTCCTTTATACCACCTGTTGATGGACACAAGTAGACCACAAAATCCAGTTCGGAACCCACCCTGCCAAGGTGACTGGTAAAAACCGGACTGGATTCCACCTTAGTTTCCTGCAAATGAACGCAGGCGAGGTGAAATATAACATCCATCGATCACCTTGCCTTTCATAATGCCACATATCTCCCCCTCTGCTCAAGCCCCAGCGGCTGAGCAACTGCCCAACCAAACAATTGATATGGGAAAGAGCATCTGAATTGTTTTGGAGTTTCCCAGCTCTGTGTTCCACTGTGAACTTTAATACGTGCAGGGAACCACCTTGTCACCTGACTGTTTTTCCCTTGTTATCCCATATCCATTTAAGAGGGGCATGATCAGTGACTATTTTGAATGGTCTTCCCAACAGGTATTTCAGGGCATCTAAGGCCCGTTTGATAGCTAAACATTCCTTCTCAACAATGGTCTAGTTTTCTCATGTCTGTTGAGCTTTCTGCTAAGGTAATCCACCGGGTGCCCCTCCCCATCTCTGACTTGGGGCAGTACAGCACCCAGTCCCACATATGAGGCATCCATCTGTACCACAAACTTTGTGAAATCTGGGGTCACTAGCACAGGTTGTGCACAAAAGGCTTGTCTCAACATTTGAAACGCCTTCTCTGCCTCAGGGTTCCACTTGATCATGACCGACCCTCTACCCTTCGTCAGATCTATCAGTGTGGCAAAATTGGGTATAAAACGCCTGTAGTACCTGGTGATCCCCAGAAATGCACAAACTTGTTTTTTATTTATAGGTCAGGGCCACTTTTGTACTGCCTCAATTTTATTGATCTGAGGATTGATCAGCCCCCGACCAATAATGTAGCCAAGGTATTTGGCCTCCTCTAAGCCTATGGCATACTTTTTGGGGCTGGCAGTGAGTCCTGTTTCCTAAGGGAATCCACTACCGCTTGCATCCAGAGCAAATGGGATTCCCAATCTGGGCTGTGGATGACTACATCTTTCAAATAGGCGGCTATGTATTGGTGATGTGGTCTTAAGGTCTTATCCATCATTCTCTGGAATGAGGCAGGAGCACCATGCAAGTCAAAAGGCATCCACTTATACTAGAAGGACCCCTCGGGGGTAGAAAATGCAGTTTTCTCTTCGGCAGACTTTGTTAGGGGTATCTGCCAATAATCTTTAGTCAGATCTAAAGTAGTTATGTACCGGGCACCTCCAAATCTATCAACAAGCTCGTCAGACATGCTGTTCAACTTCCTGAAATCATTACAAAACCTTATTGTTCCATCTGGCTTTGCGACCTATGGGACTGGACCAGTCACTGTGGGACTCCTCTATCACATCCAACTCTAACATGTTCTTTATTTCATTTGCAACTGCTTACCGCCTAGCCTCGGGTATTCTATAGGGCTTTACATTTACGCGGACACCTGGTTCCGTAATTATTTCATGCTGTATAACTGTGGTCAGTCCGGGCAGGTGAGAGAAAAAGTCTCTATTCTTACTCACAAATTCTTTAACGTTCTTCTGTTGAGTCACTGACAAGGTTTCAGTTATGGGTACATCAGGTGTCACGGGGTCCATGTCCTTTTGGGGAGTTGGCATTGCCAGTAAAGTCTCTCTGTCCTTCCAAGTTTTCCATACTTTCAAAGGGACCTTGCCACTTTGCTAGGAATTTACTCTCAATGGTGGGGATTAGTACCAGCACTCTATCTCCAGGGCTGAAGATCTGGGTGTTGGCACTCCAATCATAAACCCTTCTCTGGGCCTCTTGGGGTTTCTCCATATGTTCCCTTACAAGCGGCATGACAGCAGCGATTCTATCTTGCATCTGTGAGATATGCTCAATGACGCTTTTATAAGGCGTGGTCGCTCCCTCCTACGTTTTTTTGCAACATCTAGCAATCCCCTGGGATGTCTCCCATACAGTAGTTCAAAAGGGGAATAACCTGTATATTGCTGATCCCGTATGGCAAACATGAGGTATGACAGCAAAAAAATCCCAATTTCTCCCACTTTTTAACATGCTTTTGAGCGTTTTGTTAAATCTCTCCACAAGACCATCAGTTTGGTGGTAGACAGAGATATGGAGATGGGAGATTTTGAACAACTTTCACAATTCTTTAGTGACTCGGGACATAAATGGGGTGCCTTAATCTGTCAATAGTTCTTTTGGAATACCCACATGACTAAATACCTGGACAAGCTCTTTGGCAATAGTTTTAGCTGAGGTATCACGCAAGGGAATAGCTTCAGGATATCACATGGCATAGTCCAGTATTACCAGTAGGTCCGACCAGATCCATGCCAATTCTATCAAAAGGAATTTCAATGATTGGTAATGGTATCAGCGGACTGCGAAAATGGGGAGATGGTGCAGAATAGGCATGACTCACAATATTCTTTGACATCTGCATATAACCCGGGCCAAAATAATCTCTGGGTTATTCTCTCCTTGGTCTTCTCTATACCCAGATGTCCCCCCATTATATGACCATAGGCTAAATCTAATACCATCCGGCGATAGGTTTTGGGAACCACTAGCTGCTCTAGATCCTCCTCCCCTTGTTTTACCACCTGATACAGCTAGTTATTTTTAAGAGCCATGTAGGGAAAAGACACCCCTATATTAGGTGCAACAGGTTCCCCATGTGCCATTTTAACATTTTCTCTGGCTCTATTGAGTGTGGCGTCTTTTAGTTGTTCCATACAAAAATCATCTTTTCTGACCTCTAAGTCAGGCACCACATTCTGTCCACTCTCACTACTGGAATCAGACATAATTTCTTGTTCATTAACCTCCAGCTGGGGGCTGGATTCCTCCTGCTCCCCAGCCATTGCATAAAAAGAAAAGGATCTTCCCCTTCCTCGGACATGTCAACAGTTTTCCTTTCAATTTGTTAATCAAAAGAATCTGGAGTGAGTTCCCGTGTTTCCTCAGCAGGGGGAGCTCTGTCCTCCCGATTCCTTTTGTTTTCCCATAAACTCCAAAAGTGGGGAAAAACTCTCCCCACTAGGGATTTATGAAGCAGTGAGGGTACGACCCCCACTGAGTGTGTCACTATGCCCAAGGTGTATCAATCTCAACCACAGCAGTCTGGTAGTCACGTGTGTCCTTATGTATGCAAATAACCCCAATGGTGCTACGGTGCAGCTTTGCAGGATTTATGCAATCACCTTTCACTACACTACCAGAATCTACATGCAACATGCCTTATTTCAATGCCCTTGAATCCTAGAACAGTCTTACCGGATCCTCCGGGCTATTTTCACCAGTAGAGACATTGGAGTGGGGCACGGATGGGAGAAACAAGTCCCCGACAGCAGTATATCTCTCCACCAGGTCCACCAGCTAGTTTGCAGTCTTAGGGTCCCCATGGCTAACCCATTTCCTTAAAGTGGCAGGGAGCGCCCATAAATAATGGTCCATGATCATACGCTCCACAATCTTAGGAGCTGGCAAAGTCTCTCGCTGCAGATACTTCTTGGTGAGGTGTATTAAATCAAACATTTGGGAATGGGGTGGCTTGTTAGTACTGTATGACCACCGATGCACCCGTAGAGCCCAGACTGCAATGGTGACTCCCATGCGTGCAAGCATCTCAGTTTTTAGTGTCTCATAATCCTGGGCAGCATTGGGTTCCAGGTCATAATAGGGCTTTTGGGGTTCTCCTGTCAGAAAAGGCTCTAGCAGTCCTGCACATTTCTCTTTTTGCCATCCTTCTCAAACAACGACTCTTTCAAAAGTTGTGAGGTACGCTTCCACATCATCGGCAGGTGTCATCTTCTGCAGGAAATAGGTGGCACATACCATTTTCTGTTCCACCGGCAAAGGACTTGCGGACCCCTTCTTTAACTCCAGCAGGGCCTTCGCAAACTGGCGATTCGTCTCCTGCTGGGCTGCAGCGACCTCTGCGACTTGGCACATGGTTTCCTGCTGCTGGCGATTGGTTTCCTGCTAGGTTACACTTGCCTGCAAGAGGGCTTTAATACATCCTCCATCTTTTCACTTGTTCAGGAAGATGACCGCCGAGTCCACCATGTGTGAGGGATTAGCTCAATGGGGATCACCTTCCTTAGGAAAAAGGCACTTCAAACGGCAGGTTTTATTAAAATCTGAATTGTAGCCAGGTTTATTTTAAAAGGTTGGAGGTAAATTAAATAAATAAAACGGAAAATAAATCCTCGCCAGCCAAACAGTTTCAGTTTTCCTAACTCAGAAGCGAAGGGCTTGTCCCAGTCACCCACAAAACAAAGCACAGTTCATTTCATGAGCTTTTCTCAGGCTTGATGACTCCTGAGTCCCAGGTCAGAGCCCTTATCTGATCCAGGTCAGCTTCCTTTATATCACATGTTGATGGACGCAAGTGGACAGCAAAATCCTGTCTGGAACCCACCCTGCCAAGGTGGCTGGTAAAACCCGGACCGGATTCTAGTCTGCAAATGAATGCAGACAAGGTGAAATATAACGTCCTCACCTTTCATAATGCCACTATATATATATATATATATATATATATATACACAGTATCTCACAAAAGTGAGTACACCCCTCACATTTTTGTAAATATTTTATTCTATCTTTTCATGTGACAACACTAAAGAAATTACACTTTGCTACAATGTAAGGTGAGTGTACAGCTTGTATAACAGTGTAAATTTGCTGTCCCCTCAAAATAACTCAACACACAGCCATTCATGTCTAAACAGCTGGCAAATAAAGTGAGTACACCCCTAAGTAAAAATGTCCAAATTGGGCCCAATTAGCCATTTTCTTTCCCCGGTGTCATGTGACTTGTTCATGTTACAAGGTCTCAGGTGTGAATGGGGAGCAGGTGTGTTAAATTTGGTGTTATTGCTCTCACTCTCTCATACTGGTCACTGGAAGTTCAACATGGCTCATCAGGGCAAAGAACTCTCTGAGGATCTGAAAAAAGAATTGTTGGTCTAAATAAAGATGGCCTAGGCTATAAGAACATTGCCAAGACCCTGAAACTGAGCTACAGCACGGTGGCCAAGATCATACAACGGTTTAACAGGACAGGTTCCACTCAGAACAGGCCTCATCATGGTCGACCAAAGACATTGAGTGCACATGCGCAGCGTCATATCTAGAGGTTGTCTTTGGGAAATAGACATATGAGTGCAGCCAGCATTGCTACAGAGGTTGAAGGGGTGGGGGAGTCAGCCTGCTAGTGCTTAGACCATACGCCACACGCTGCATCATATTGGTCTGCATGGTTGTCGTCCCAGAAGGAAGCCTCTTCTAAAAATTATGCACAAGAAAGCCTGCAAACAGTTTGCCGAAAACAAGCAGACTAAGCACATGGATTACTGGAGCCATGTCCTGTGGTCTGATGAGATCAAGATAAACTTATTTGGTTAAGATGGTGTCAAGCGTGTGTAGCGGCAACCAGGTGAGGAAGTGTGTCTTGCCTACAGTCAAGCATGTTGGTGGGAGTGTCATAGTCTGGAGCTGCATGAGTGCTGTTGTTACTGGGGAACTACAGTTCATTGAGGGAATCATGAATGCCAACATGTACTGTGACATACTGAAGCAGAGCATGATCCCTCCCTTCAGAGACTGGGCCGCAGGGCAGTATTCCAACATGATAACGACCCCAACACACACCTCCAAGATGATCACTGTCTTGCTAAAGCAGCTGAGGGTAAAGGTGATGGACTGACGAAGCATGTCTCCAGACCTAAACCCTATTGAGCATCTGTGGGGCATCCTCAAATGGAAAGTGGAGGAGCGCAAGGTCTCTAACATCCTCCAGCTCCGTGATGTCGTCATGGAGGAGTGAAAGAGGAATCCAGTGGCAACCTGTGAAGCTCTGGTGAACTCCATGCCCAAGAGGGTTAAGGCAGTGTTGGAAAATAATGGTGGCCACACAAAATATTGAGGCTTTGGGCCCAATTTGGATATTTTCACTTAGGGATGTACTCATTTTTTGACATGAATGGCTGTGTGTTGAGTTATTTTGAGGGGACAGCAAATTTACAATATTATACAAGCTGTACACTCACTACTTTACATTGTAGCAAAGTGTCATTTCTTCAGTGCTGTCACATGAAAAGATAGAATAAAATATTTACAAAAATGTGAGGGGTGTGCTCACTTTTTGTGAGATACTGTATATATATATATATATATATATATATATACATATATATATTTATTTTTTGGGGGGTTACTATTTCAGGGTTCATTTTTATTGAGCTTGAGGCATCATTTTTTCTCTGTACAAACAAATGGCCGCTGCCCCCAACTATAACTGGCCTTTGCAGCAAGGAGCACATGGAAGGGCAATGCGTGTCAAACAAAACCAAAGAAAATTCCCTGCTCAATTCCCCAACCAGCCTGCTAACAACCAAATCATCCTGTTTAACAGTTTGTGTTTTTAACATAAACTGTTAGACAGGATAATTCGGTTGTTTGCAGGCTGGTTGGCGAGTTGAGCTGGGAACTTTCTCACATTTGTATCACCCCTATTGCCATAGCTGTCATTAAATTCAGACAAAAATGTTGTGCAGCACTCTATGGGCTGGATCTAAAAATATATGAGCAGTTAGTGTAGACTAAGTAAAATTAATTGCCAATGGTGCAATAAAACATTTGGTAAGGACAGAAGTAAACAATAAAATTAAAACTTGCAGATTGATAAAAACAACAAATATATAAAAGCCAACGATACCACTGAAGGCCTCCAGGCATGGAGGGGTTATCACCATCCAGGGTCAAAGTCTGGACCTCCTCAGCTCTGCTCGGCTCCCCCAGTCCTTGGGTAACATCCCGGTCCGGTCCACCTCCCCATTGGCTCAGCCTGGCCAGGCGCTCCTCACGATCTTTGGCTTGGCCTGGCCAGGCTGAACCGATGGGGAAGGTGGAGCCAACCAGGATGTTACCAAAGGACCAGGGGAGCCGAGCAGAGCCAAGGAGGTCCAGACCTTGATAAAGTGCATGCACACGAAACATGTACTACATGTTTCGCACGCATGCACTATATCAAAAGACTTTGATAAAGCACATGCATGCAAAACATGTAGTCACGGCAACAGTACAGCCTGCATTCCACTGTGTACCATGGACTTCCCTTTCCTCTCTCACCTCCAGCGTAGTGCCAACATCATCGAGGCGTGCCAGACCTCCTTGGCTCTGCTCGGCTCCCCTTGTCCTTGGGTAACATCCCGGTTGGCTCCACCTCCCATTGGCTCAGCCTGGCCAGATGCTCCTCAGGATCTTCGGCTTGGCCATGGTTGGCTCCACGTCCTCCTGCATTCCGCGGCATCATCATCTTTTGGACACAGTAACATCCCCGCCACCAGCCAGCAGCTATCAGGATTATTCCCTTCAGATCGGGCTTCCATCCCTCCCAACATGGTTATTGCCCCCCCCCCCATGCACCACCAGTGAGCCCCTGGATGGTGTTGACCCCTCCATGCTCGAGAGCCTTCAACGGTATCATTGGCTTTTCATATATTCCTTGTTTTTATCAAGTTTTAAATTTTAACTTTTACTGTTTACTTCTGTATTTGCCAATGGTGCAATAAAACTTTTGGTAATTAACTTTACTTGGTCTCAACTGACTGCTCATATATTTTTGAAAACAGCCCCGCTGCACAACAGTTTTCTTTTTTCATACCATATTGTTCCAGTGTCTGCCAGCTGCACTGGGTCTGGTCCATTATCAATTGCGGATCGCCACATCAATACACAGGACCCACAATTTTTTATAGCGCTTTTTTGAGTGTTTTTTGTCATTAAATTCAGGAAGTCCCTTATATTTAAAAAGAAAGACAGGAATGCCTAAAGTGAGAGGCAGAGGTACTGCACGTGAAGGTAATAAGTCGTGAGCGAGCAAATAAAAAAGTGGCATTCCTTTCAGATATTGAGTATGAGGAATGTAACTCATGATCATGGATGAGATGGAGAGGATATAGGGAGCAGCAAACGGCACTGATGTTCCAGCAGCTGCAACTTTCTACAAAGTAAGATCCAACAATGAAAATGAAGTGGGTGAAGAAGTGACAGACCCTCTGTGTTTGGAGAGGAGAAAAATTCTGAGGGAGGATTTTATCCAGGGGCAGGGTCAGCTTGCAGAGGACTGGAGGGAGCAGCTATCCCAATCCACCTGGCTGCAGCACTGTCCCACAGATACAGATCAGGGCCATCCCAGGGAAGGTTCACAGAACTCTAGAACAAAACAGCATCTCAAAGAGACAAGCAAAATGCCTGAACACTTCCTTTATAATTCCTTACTTTCTGCATCTCCACCTCTTCAAAACATTCTTCTGTTACATTCATCAAAACAGTTTCAGCCTCCAGTGACAGAGAGGGAGGTCTCACAGGGGGTTTAAGATGCTTAGAATATACCATATCAAGCAGAGAAGGGTCAAGCATAGGCTCTGACCACTGAATGCTCCTACATCCACCTCAACAGCTGCAGCAGCATATTTGCCAAGGCAGATGTCTCTTCTGCAGGAGCAGAAGAAAAAGTGTCATCAAATCACGCCCATGCCGTGTCCTAATACCAGCTTGGCAAAAGTGCTGGCTTTTCAGCTGCTCCCATTGCAGCTTGTGGAATCAACCCTTTTCTACAAGTTTATGGCCTGTGCTACACCACAGTAGCAGATATCCAGCTGCCATTATTATGTCTACATAATGTGTCTTTGTCAATGGGCTGTGTTGTCATCACCAGCAGAGTACACATGTCCAATAAGAATAGGCAGGAATGCTGCATATCATTCACAGCACACTGTGTCAACCTTCTGATGGCTGGGAGGGATGCAGGAGGGCACACACCACAGGAGGTGGTGGTGCCACCACATGTCTACTCCATTGGTGACACAGCAGTCATCTGCATCCCTTTCTCCTCACTGGCCTCACCCTTTGACTCTTCGGAATGAGCAACCACCCAGGCATCCAAGAGCATATGCAACATCCTAGGCTACTGTTCTTTATTGCAGCTTGTATGCCTGGGAGACAAGAGCCACACTGGATCAGAGCTGCTGGCAGCTGTGCAGGTCCAGGCTAAAAGATTGCTGACATATTCATCCAGGCAAGGTTATGTGTGACAAAGGCACTAAAGTAATGGCCAACCCTTGCCAGGAAAAATTCACACAGGTTCCCACATTTTCCTTGCCTGTCATGTGTCCTCAACCTTGTGGTACAGCAGTTCATTACAAAATACTCCTCTGGCTTCCAGGAGGTCCTAGTAAGGCCAAGAGAGTTTGTGAGTACTTTAGGTGGTCATGCCTAGCCATGGCTCACTTGGCAGTAATGATTATACAATATGTATTGGGGTATCAGGGGTGGACTGATATGAAACTCATATGTATGAGAAACAGCTTTTAATGTGTTTTATCTTCAATATTTCTAATGACAGGAATAAAAATGTGCGATTTTATATAATGTTGTCATGACTTGGTACCTTTAAAGTACTGTCGTTTTTCTTTGTTAGGGTTCTTCTACAAGTAAAAGGATAATGGCATTGGAACACCAAGTACAGGGGCCAAAATCAACAGAATCCAATAGTCCAAGCTATGCAGTTGGCATAGTCTTCATGGCACGTCGGGAAGACCGATATATGTGGGCACATAACCCTTTCTCTTGCCATCTAGTCTTCTATGGTTGCAACACAGACGACATAATAATCATCTGGCAGGGTGATTCCAGCACAATTATGAAATTTCTTTCATTATTGTAAATATAATCCATTTGTCATCAATTTTACCATTGTGAATGATCCCACAACACTCATTTTCTTGGATTTCGAACGATATCACGATTATCATTCCACTATTAAATCTTGCACCCACTTCAAGCCTACATGAGGAAATTCATAACTTCACGGGACAGTTGTCACCACCTCAGGTGAATTTCCAATGTTCCCTATAACCAGTTTCGTAGACTGAAATGAAAATGCAGCACCTTAGAAGATTATCAGGCCCAACGTGTGATTCTCAAAAGGAAATTTCTAAAGAAGGGCTATGATGCCATCGGTCAATCCAACCTGAGATTTCAGTCACAATATTCAACATCAGATTCCACTCCATCACCCAGGACCACCCTCTATGGTCACCATTTTGACTTTCTTTTCCATCAAAGGGATGTTTCAATGTCGCAACAAGAAATGCTTGACATGTGCATACATCCAGCATGAGCAAAAACATTTTACTGACAAAGGTGGTTGAACTTGTCCTATAGAAGAATTATTGACATGCTCCTCCAATTTGTGGTCTACTTAATCACGTGTCAATGTAACCTGTAACCACACTATCAGGCTCCTATACACCAGGTATGAAAGGAGAAATGTTGAACATAATACCCTGGAATACCCCAAAGAAAGACTAAAAATATTGTGTGCCCAAAACTCATATTGGATTTTTAGAATAGATAGTCTCAAGTAGGGTGACCTTAATGAAGAGCTAGAAGTCCATATCATTCTATGACTCCACATGGCCTACCCTTCCATTTTCCCATAGACTGCTACACTATTGGTTTTTCATAAACTACGTACTAATACCAATATATATATATATATATATATATATATATATATATATATATATATATATATACACCCACCATTCTTTCCAAGTGTGTTCAACTGTGACCCATACTCCATATGGATCCGATATATGTGTATATTACTTTGTGCCCACCGTTATTCTATTCCTTAGGTATTTTTATTTATTTGTATTTTCTTTCACCATTTACATAGTACATACCTATATTCCTTCTTAAAGTATAACTCCAGCTTTTGATATACTTTACATCACAGAGACGCTATGCCATTCAGAGAAAGCAATGTGCTCTAGCAATGAATACAAAGCTTCATCTGATTGGTGGGCTGATGATGCCATAACCTCTGACTCATTGCTAGAATACATCGCTTTCTCTGAATGACAAAGCACTGCTGTGATAGGCTCTTCTGTATTCCAGGTATGAGACAGAAAGTCTTGGCTCAAAACTGTAACACAGTGCGGTATGCTGTATGTAGCCTCAGCTTGGCCCAAACAAAGTATGTAAAGTGTATGAAAAGCTAGAGTTCAGCCTTAAGTGACATATGAGATATGATTTTTCTGAGCCCTATCCTGTGACCTCAGAGCTCAGAATATACATGTACAATACATTATGCATGATGTATTATATCATTTGTCATATGTATTGTATTTTATAAAAATGTATGTATTTTTTGGTTCATTTTTCTTTTCTTACATTTATTTTTGTATATATTTGAAGCTGATCTGGGTGAATCAAAACCCAGACTATTAAACGTGGGGCTAATGCATTCATTCATTTATTGACTCACTTTTTAGGTTTGATTGATTCAGTTTTTATTGTGATTTAATTATTAACTTCATTTTCTTATACATTCCATTTGATTCCTCATACAATTTTATATATCATTATTATATTACTTTATATATTTCTCTCTCCATTTATTCATGTTTATAACATAATTATTGTCATATGGATCATGATTTATTTAATTCTGTTTAATATTACATCCATTAACCCATCAAGTTTATCCATTATTCTGTAATTTAGGTTTTTAATATGATAAATCTACATTGATTATTTCCTTCTGTAATTTTGATTTCATGATAATTTTTTTTAAATTATCTTCTATTCATAATGTCCCACACAAATCCAATATACCGGACAGGTAGCACAGTTTCCCTAAGGAACACACACTACAGTAATTACAGTCGGTTCTCGGCTCATCAAGGGTCATCAAGAACCCAAGGGGTTCCGATTTAATTCCCAAAGGTTATAAACTAGCTCAGGCTGACAAAAGGGAGTGGTGTGTCTCCCAAAATGCATACCCAGCATCCTTTGCAGCTCACGGTAGTTCACAGTGGCAGGTAATCCTCTCAAAGTGGGCAGTTCACAGCGATCCCCCCCAGTGGCTATCAGTCTTCTGGCAGCAGCACCAGCTCGAGCGACCCTGATTTTGGAACAATACCCAGCTGACCCATTCATTCAGCCCCTAAGCTGTTACTACCTGTGATAAGCCTTGCATCTACCTACACTTGTGAGTTCATATTATTTGTTTTTAATCCTTATTTTAATAAACATATTTATTACACTATAAGGCTCCTTCTCTCTCTCCTGTTTATGTTTTCACAGAAGCCAATATAACCCTTCATGATATGATCACTATTTTGCCACTCCAATATCAGATTAGGGTGTCATGTGTAGCAACTGGAATGTGTAATGATAAGTTATAACCCCAGACAATGTAATTGAGGACTCTTTGAAATATGGAATCAACAGATTTGGCCTGTGTCCTAAATTGGTCTATACACTCTTTTTCTTCTTCTTGCACATTTTCAGAATGTTTAGAATGGAAACAGAAAAAAGCACAGGCAAGTTTCCAAAATTGGTTCCCAAGAGTAACAAGAGAATGATGTACCTCAATATAAGTTATACTAAAAACGAAGTCGGGGCTTTAGATGAGGCAAGCACTAAGGAATGCACACGATCACTGAAGATCTGTATACACCATACATTTATTAACATATATATATCCTTGATAATAAATAAGTGAATGACATGCACACCAGTGTATTATGCAAGCAATAATTCATATATATATATATATATATATATATATATATATATATATATATATATATATGCATCAAGTGGCCAATTATTGCAAGGTAGCTAGCAGCATAAAATTCCTAAAATATAGATAAGCGTAGTATATCACATCATTTGGGGAGTAAAATTAGGCATAGTTTTGCAGATATCTTAGTGCAGATCTGGATGGTAAACACGTAATGTGGTATAAAATTAGCTCTACACGTTTTGTGGTTTAAATACCATTCGTCAGGAGCGGATGCCAAAAAGAAGTCTAGAAAATATATAAAATAAAAAGATAAAAAATATAAGTTAGGACAAGAAAAGCCAAGATTATGGAGATTCACAGTAAACCATGGAGATAAGGTATACATTGTGTGACATTCTGTACCACCTGTAATCCACATGATGACAGACAAACATACAGTATGTGATCCATGTACTTACTTCATAACTGATGGGCACATGTAGATTGCTCCATTCCCTGAAATAAGAAGCATCCATGAGTAGCCAAAAGAAACAAACCTATACACAACCTACCCCAGGATCGATACTGTAATTGCTATGACTTACACTACCCTCTAAATGAAGAGCACCTGCTGTCCCATGATCTGCTACCTTTGAAGAATATGTTAATATGGTATGCATGTAGGGAATGACATACCTAGAATATAGCTACGATCAGGAAAAAACACGTGTTCTGATATACTGGAGTTGTGATATTGTAAAAAGTGATGTCTTTCGAGTTCCGAGATACTGACGTGTAATAACAGTGCTGACATCGTAATACATACTGACAGTACTATCTTCAGAAAGTTTGGCATGCTGTGACACTACTGTGGTTTGGACAGGGTGAGACAAACATTATACCATTGTTGTGTTCAATTTTGTGTTGAAACCTTTCAGGGCTTTCAGATGTATATACAGTATATATCAGTTGGGTGACTAATAAAGATATTTTATTAATATGACAGAGGTACTGATTGATTGATTTCATTTTGTCCTTTCTTATGACACTTTTATTAGGCTATCATCTATTACTACAGATTTTCGTGGCAACAAAATTTAGAATTTTACATGAAAAACAATAGGTGGATTCTATATGTAATGCAACAATAATTTATTTTAGTTTAGAGTTTATGCCCTAAGCTATCACAGGATATAAAAATGATAAGATAAAAATGGGCAGTAAGATGACTCTTTAGAATCTTGATAAAGTCCAGCTTGCATTGCTTTTGGCCTAATAACATGCACACAAGTTGACAGAAAGGGGTTTGAATGGCTATTAAAGGTAACCATCCTCACCTGTGATCTGTTTGATTGTAATTAGTGTGTGTGTATAAAAGGTCAAGGAGTTTCTGGACTCCTGAGTCATGGGGAAAGCAAAAGAATTGTCAAAGGATCTGTGGGAAAAGGTAGTTGAACTGTATAAAACAGGAATGGGATATAACAAGATTTCCAAGGAATTGAGAATGCCAATAAGTAGTGTTTAAACTCTAATCAAGAAGTGGAAAATGAGGGGTTCGGTTGAAACCAAACCATGGTCAGGTAGACCAACTAAAATTTCAGCCACAACTGCCAGGAAAATCGTTCGGGACGCAAAGAAAAACCCACAACTAACTTCAGGACTCTCTGAAAACATGTGGTGTGGCTGTTTCAAGATGCACAATAAGGAGGCACTTGAAGAAAGATGGGCTGCATGGTCGAGTCACCAGAAAAAGCCATTAATACTCAAATGCCACAAAGTATCCTGCTTACAATACGCCAAACAGCACAAAGCCTAAAACCTTCTGGCACAAATTCATTTGGAGTGATGAGACCAAATTTGAGCTTTTTGGCCACAACCATAAACGCTACATTTGGAGAGAAGTCAACAAGGCCTGTGAAACACAGAGGTAGATTGCTGATATTTTGGGGATGTGTGTGCTACAAAGGCACAGGAAATTTGGTCAAAATTCATGGCAAGATGAATGCAGTATGTTATCAAAAAATATTGGAGGAACATTTGCATTCATCAGCCAGGAAGCTGCGCATGGGATGTACTTGGACATTCCAACATGACAATGATGCAAAACACAAGGCCAAGTCGACCTGTCATTGGCAACAGCAGAATAAAGTGAAGGTTCTGGAGTGGCCATCTCATTCTCCTGACCTCAATATCATTGAGCCACTCTGTGGAGATCTCAAACGTGCAGTTCATGCAAGACAGCCCAAGAATTTCCAGGAACTGGAAACTTTTTGCCAAGAGGAATGGGCAGCTTTACCATCTGAGAAGATATAGAGCCTCATCCACAAATACCACAAAATACTTCAAGCTGTCATTAATGTTAAAGGGGGCAATACATGGTATTAAGAACTGGGGTATGTAAACTTTTGATCAGGGTCATTTGGGTAATTTCTGTTGTCATTATCATTTTAAAAGGGTAAACATAGTTGATTGATAATACATGGCTTTGGCCAAACACTAACCATGAGTGAAAGAAATATTTTTGTATTCTCATTCATATTCTCTGAAAAATGGCCAAGAAATCATACATTCTGTCAGGGTATGTAAACTTATGAGCACAACTGTATTTTATTCTATCTTTTCATGTGACAACACTGAAGAAATGTCACTTTGCTACAATGTAATGTAGTGATGGTACAGCTTGTATAACAGTGTAAATTTGCTGTCCCCTCAAAATAACTCAACACACAGCCATAAATGTCTAAACCACTGGCAACAAGTGAGTACACCCCTAAGTGAAAATGTCCAAATTGGGCCAAAAGTGTAAATATTTTATGTAGCCACCATTATTTTCCAGCACTGCCTTAACCCTCTTGGGCATGGAGTTCACCAGAGCTTCACAGGTTGTCAATGGAGTCCTCTTTCACTCCTCCATGATGACATCACGGAGCTGGTGGATGTTAGAGACCTTGCGCTCCTCCACCTTCCATTTGAGGATGCCCCACAGATGCTCAATAGGATTTAGATCTGGAGACATGCTTGGTCAGTCAATCACCTTTACCCTCAGCTTCTTTAGCAAGGCAGTGGTCATGTTTTGGGTCGTTATCATGTTGGAATACTGCCCTGCAACCCAGTCTCCGAAGGGAAGGGATAATGTTCTGCTTTAGTATGTCACAGTACATGGTGACATTCATGGTTCCCTCAATGAACTGTAGCTCCCCAGTGCAGACAGCACTCATGCAGCCCCAGACCATGACACTCCCACCGCCATGCTTGAATGTAGGCAAGACACACTTGTCTTTGTACTCCTCACCTGGTTGCCGTGACACACACTAGACACCATCTGAACCAAATAAGTTTATCTTGGTCTCATAAGACCACAGGACATGGTTCCAGTAATCCATGACCTCTGCAGCAATGCTGGCAGCACTCATACATCTATTTCCCAAAGACAACCTTTGGTTATGACGCTAAGCATGTGCACTCAACTTCTTTGGTTGACCATGGCAAGACCTGTTCTGAGTGAATCCTGTCCTGTTAAACTGCTGTATGGTCTTGGCCATCGTACCGCAGCTCAATTTCAGGGTCTTGGCAATCTTCTTATAACCTAGGCCATCTTTATGTAGAGCAACAATTCTTTTTTTTCACATCCTCAGAGAGTTCTTTGCCATGAGGTACCATGTTGAACTTCCAGTGACCAGTATGAGAGAGTGAGAGTGATAACACCAAATTTAACAGACCTGCTCCGCATTCACACTTGAGAGCTTGTAACAATAATGAGTCACATGACACCGGGGAGGGAAAATGGCTAATTGGGCCCAATTTGGACATTTTCACTTCGGGGTGTACTCACTTTTGTTGCCAGCATTTTAGACATTAATGGCTGGTTGTCAAGTTATTTTGAGGGGACAGCACATTCACACTGTTATACAAGCTGTACACTCACTACTTTACTTTATAGCAAAGTTTCATTTCTTCAGTGTTGTCACATGAAAAGATATAATAAATCATTTACAAATATGTGAGGGGTGTACTCACTTTTGTAAGATACTGTATATAATTGGTATACTTTGCCCTCTGTATGACTGCAAATGCACTTATTTGGCACATGCAACTGTTTGTTTGGCTCATTGTATTTGTTATATTTATTGTTTTTTAATTATATTGCATTAAACTGATTGCACTTGTGTCGCTTTCTTATCTTTCATGTTAGGAAATCTTCTCCCATGGATTCTGTGCCCCAGACTGATATTTTATTTATTTTGTTTGGCATAATATGTTTGTGCTTTTATTGTTTCTTAGAGTCTTGAAATAAATAGTAAGAAAGTAGAGTGTAGATTCTACAGAAAGAGCTCTAGTGGAGTAATAGAAAAAACAGATCTCTGTTTGAGATTAGCTTTCATGCAGACCTTTTATCTGCAATCCCAATTTTTTGTAATGTGGCATAGTGTGTAATAGATTTAAAAATTGCAGAAACTGAAGAATAAACAAAATGTAATACCTAAAGATAACCAACAAAAATATCTATGGGGTGAAGGTGTTTTATTAAAATGGAACAGCTACTGCTGCTTTAAAGCATCGACATGTGCAGTATTACTTATTGTTGCATCTTCCATGTCACCTGCAGTCCTCAAGCACAAACATTTTTACTGTCCAGGGAGGACATCTCATGCACAGAAGAAACTAGGCTATACAGTAAGGTATTCATTCCTGGCCCAGGAATTCCTTACACCTCCAGAAGGATGATTAATCACTAGACATCACTCTCTTTCAAATGCTTTGCTGTTTTAAAAGACAGCTCCACATCACTAAATAGATTTAAAGCATGCCAAATAGAAGGAAGCTATCCAGTGTGTCTATATCCAAGTTTTTCCACATACTCAACAGGTTCTAAGCAGCTCTCTCCATTGAATAACAACTTAGTGTGAAAGCTCTGTTGTAGCCAAACTGGCTGGCTCTATTGGCGGAGCTTCAGGGGTTTCAATGGTGACCCCATCCATTCAGGAGGCCCGTGTGGCCTGTGTGGCCTCCCTGCAGCAGCTGAAAGCCAGCTTCTCTTCCTCTCCCATCAGCTGCTGCACAGAGTGCCATACAAGGGATTGGTTCCTCTCATTGACCCCCTGCCACACTGATCACCCCCTACTGTCCTCTATCAGGTTCCCACCCTCTCCCCACAGTGCTGCTGGCTTCCCTCCTCTCCCACCAGCAGCTGTAGGCTCATAGAGGGATGTTTCAGGATGGAGAGTGGGGGAAGATTACATATTTACCAATCCCTTCCTTTTCTAACTGAACACGGGCTGGGCAGAGCTCTTCCTGTTCATTCATTATGTGCTGCAGAAAGGAACTGGGGAATGTGTTTCCTCAATCCCTTTCTCTGTTTCAAAAGTGAGACTGCAGGGGTCTGTTTAGACCCCAGATATGGCACCAAAGCCCCCTCCCCCACCAAAAGCATCCTAAAAAAAAATGTAAAAATTAAAAAAAAATTGTAACAAAAAAGTTTAAATAATCAAAAGTGCAAAATATAATAATAAAATAATGTAGGGCTCATTTACAGTGTGAATGCGCACTTTGTGTGGCTGGAGCCACCTATTACTCTGTGGGGATGCAGCGGCTGTGTGCAAGTGAGAGTGAGTGGCCCCAAATGCACACTGTTTGTGTTTTGGGCTGTACATATGCATTCACATACCTGTCAAATTAGGATCTGTGGCGGTGTTCACACATTTGCTGTATCCACAGCCTGCACACAGATCCATGCACATAAAAAAAATAAATCTGGTTAGCACTGTACAGGCTAATAATGGATGTGAATCATCCCCAAGACCTTATTCACATACAGATCTTTATTCAGTACCTCAATACAGTTTTATCTTTTAGATTTAGCATGAATTTTGTGCCTGCTAATAATGATTTTATTGTAAATAAATATATTTAAATAAAGATATGGAATAACTCTTTAGCCACTTGGAGTATCTTGGCATGCGATGGAAGCGGGCGGTGGAATTGGGGAGCCCCAGGTCAACTTTAGCATTGGGTCCCACAATCTTCAAACTATGCCTTTGGCTGGCTTAATTCTGTTTAGGACACAGCAGACATTTGTAACAGGAGGCAGAGTTCTGTTTTCATACATACAAGTTGGGCATACGCTGATTGAAATTTGTTTAGTCCAGCAGGAACCAGCTGAATTTCAGTCAGTGTGGGTTTTCCCAGCTTGACAGAAGTCAATTGTTTAAGAGACTCCGGCTGGAAAATTGACAGTCGTCTTCTGTTGAAGGGACATGTTGGAAAATTTTATATAAATGATGCTGATCAATGATAGGTGCTGCTGTCAGAATACAATATCCTGCTGGGGGAAGACTACTTCATCTATCTCGTTTGTATGGATGGAGGAATCTCTATGGCTGTGTCTTGAATTTTCTCCAACCAGTCATCAATGGGGCAGTTGTTGCATGGGGAAACAAAATTTTGCCTTTACCAAGATGACTATCTCAACACAAAGATGCAGTGCATATCATGGTAAGATAATAACAAGAAAAAGACCAGGCACATGGAGTCTATAGATAATACTGATGGCTGGTCCTTTGCCCTCTGTTTATTTGTTTGACCACAATTCTGACAGCTCAGGTCCTCTTGAACAACTGAAATTTCAAATATGTGAGCATTTGTAAAATATGTGTAATGGATCTTTTTGTGAAATAATGCCATTTGTGTGAAGGTGTTTATAAAAATACAAATAACCATAATATACTGTATGGATATATGGTCAGCCAGGTGTGAACACAAAATAGGATGTAGGATTACCAGTAAGGTAAGTCCAGTCAATGCATTTGATCATCAGTTCACCAAAGGCAAAAAGCATTGTTTTCTATTTTCCTAATTTGAAGGTTAAAGAATAACTGTGACTGGGCAATGACATTTATATAAGTACATATTTTTAACAAGCAGTAAATGCACTTTAAATAAATCTTCTGTAGCTTCAGGCATTCATCTTCTAAGTTTATGGCAGTTTAAAACATATTTCCATTTTTAAAGTCAAACTAGGGAAATCCCAACTATGAGTTGGGTATGTGTTCCCTTTCACACAGCATACTTAAAAAAAATATATATATATATACTTCCTACCTTTTCTATCTTTTATTAGGAGAAGTAATTCTGTCCCAGGTCTGTTCCCATTAACATACAGTGCAAGAAGCCTAGCTTCTAGACCTTTAACCTTTTGTTTGGACAGACAATGTCATCTCTTACAGTATCTCACAAAAGTGAGTACACCCCTCACATTTTTGTAAATATTTTATTATATCTTTTCATGTGACAGCCTCCGGCAGCAAAAGTAAGTACACCCCTAAGTGAAAATGTCCAAATTGGGCCCAATATCCATTTTCTTTCCCCGGTGTTATGTGACCTGTTAGTGCTACAAGGTCTCAGGTGTGAATGGGGAGCAGGTGTGTTAAATTTGGTGTTATCGTTCTCACTCTCTCATATTGGTCACTGGAAGTTCAACATGGCACCTCATGGTAAAGAGCTCTCTGAGGATCTGAAAAAAGAATTGTTGCTCTACATAAAGATGGCCTAGGCTATAAGAAGATTGCCAAGACCCTGAAACTGAGCTGCAGCACGGTGGCCAAGACCATAGAGTAGTTTAACAGGACAGGTTCCACTCAGAACAGGCCTCGCCATGGTCGACTGAAGAAGTTGAGTGCATGTGCTCAGCGTCATATCCAGAGGCTGTCTTTGGGAAATAGACATATGAGTGCTGCCAGCATTGCTGCAGAGGTTGAAGGGGCTGGAGGTCAGATTGTCAGTGCTCAGACCATATGCCGCACACTGCATCAAACTGGTCTGCATGGCTGTCGTCCCAGAAGGAAGACTCTTCTAAAGATGATGCACAAGAAAGCCTGCAAACAGTTTGCTGAAGACAAGGAGGCTAAGGACATGGATTACTGGAACCATGTCCTATAGTCTGATGAGACCAAGATAAAATGATTTGGCTCAGATGGTGTCAAGCGTGTGTGGTGGCAACCAGGTGAGGAGTACAAAGACAAGTGTGTCTTGCCTACAGTCAAGCATGGTGGTTGGAGTGTCATGGTCTGGGGCTGCATGAGTGCTGCCGGCACTGGGGAGCTACAGTTCATGGAGTAAACCATGAATGCCAACATATACTGTGACAAACTGAAGCAAAGCATGACCTAAAAGATGAGCCCTGCTTTGCTAAAGAAGCTGAGGGTAAAGGTGATTGACTGACCAAGCAGGTCTCCAGACCTAAACCCAATTGAGCATCTGTGGAGCATCTTCAAATGGAAGGTGGAGGAGCACAAGGTCTCTAACATCCACCAGCTCTGTGATGTCATCATGGAGGAGTGGAAGAGGACTCAAATGGCAACCTGTGAAGCTATGGTGAACTCCGTGACCAAGAGGGTTAAGTCAGTGCTGGAAAATTATGGTGGCCACGCAAAATATTGACACTTTGGGCCCAATTTGGACACTTTCACTTAGGGGTGTACTCACTTTTGTTGCCAGCGGTTTAGACATTAATGGCTGTGTGTTGAGTTATTTTGAGGGGACAGCAAATTTACACCGTTATACAAGCTGTACACTCACTACTTTACATTGTAGCAAAGTGTAATTTCTTCAGTGTTGTCACATGAAAAGTTAGAATAAAATATTTACAAAAATGTGAGGGGTGTACTCACTTTTGTGAGATACTATATATATATATATATATATATATATATATATATATACATATTTATTTTTTGGGGGGTTACTATTTCAGGGTTCATTATTATTGAGCTTGAGGCATCATTTTTTCTCTGTACAAACAAATGACCGCTGCCCCCACCTATAACTGGCCTTTGCAGCAAGGAGCACATGGAAGGGCAATGCGTGTCAAACAAAACCAAAGAAAATTCCCTGCTCAATTCCCCAAGCAGCCTGCTAACAACCAAATCATCCTGTTTAACAGTTTGTGTTTTTAACATAAACTGTTAGACAGGATAATTTGGTTGTTTGCAGGCTGGTTGGCGAGTTGAGCTGGGAACTTTCTCACATTTGTATCACCCCTGTTGCCATAGCTGTCATTAAATTCAGCAATGTGTCATTTCTTCAGTGTTGTCACGTGTAAAGATATAATAAAATATTTACAAAAATGTTAGGGTGTACTCAGTTTTGTGAGATACTGTCTTCAAAAAGTTTCTGCACTATTATATTTTCATTGTAAACGGTGAGGGTAGAGTAGTAATTGCTTGTGTCTGAGAGTGTAATGTGACTAGTCTGTCTGGCACGCCTTCACCTTGCAGTTTAATATAAGAGTTGTCATGCTGTAGTGAAGATCGCTGCGAAATTTATAAAGAAAAGTGTGGAAACGTTTTGAAGAACCCACGTATTTACAACTGATAATGAAGATCTGCTTGCACAATACTGACAGGGCTAATTATGGCAAACACGGCTGCCTAGCCTCATAAAAAAAGAGAACTAGTAGGATTTTCTTCAATGGAGGTTCGCATCTAAAATGGTAAGGTGAAATTTGTAAATATTTTTTATGCTGTATGCATGAGAACATATAACAAACATAAATTAGGTATTATCTCAATTTGGCTGCCAAAGTGCACTTTAAAGTGGTTTTAAAGAAAAAAAAACCTTTTGTGTGCAGTGTACCCGCCAGTCCTTACCTGAGCTCTTTCCAATCCAGCAATGTTCACAATAGCCTTGGCTGTCCCAGGACTCTCCCTCCTCATTGGCTGCGACAGCAGTGGGAGCACATTGACTTCCACTGCTGTCAATCACAGCAAGTGAGCCAATGAGGAGAGAGTGGAGGGGCAAGGCCAAACCACAGCTCTTTGTGTCTTATGGACACATATAGCAGCAGCTCGGAAGCGAGCATGCAGGGGTGCCCCCAGGGCAAGCTGCTTTCTCTGGGGACATTGTTTGAGGGGTAGGAGTCAGGGGCACCAGCGGAGGACCTGAAAAGAAGAGGATTGGAGCTGCTCTGTGCAAAACTACTACACAGAGCAGGTAAGTATAACATGTTTGTTATTTAAAAAACATAAAACAAAGCTTTGGTGCTACTTTAAGTCCTTTTCTAAGCCAGCTCAGCTCACGCTGCTCCTAATTCCAATAAAGATCAAACTTCTTCCATTCTCTAATGGAAACAGAGAACACATGTTATGGGTGGAGGAACAGGGAGCGCTAAGCTACTGAGAAAACAACTTCAGTTCTTTTGTAAACTTTTAGGATAAATTGCTCCCCAGTGTCTGCAGCTACAGAGGGTTTCTTTTAAGGCTGATTTACTGCATGTATACGTATACATGTTTTAGTGGGGAAGGTCTATTAAGGGGAAAACTATCATTCATATGTGTGTACTTTGCAATCTTTAGTAGCTTTCATTGTATTTTAAAGCCAGTCTTAGCTTTGTTTTGTCTGCTGCCAAAGAACACAAATCTATTGCTAGTGGTGAAATTAGTTTTTCTTTAGTTCTCTCCAGCTACAAGCATATGAAAGTTCTGCAACAACCATTAATGAGGAGGGCAAGTCACATTCCATTTGTGATTTATTCAGCCCCTATAAGGCTGTCCCGGATAATGTTTTTATGTTGATTCTGAATACACTGACCTTGGAACTGATTTTATTTTTTATCATGTCCCAGTAAGTGATGCTTCCCTGGGCTGTTTCAATATTGCTTACACTGGAAACTGATACCCGATTCCTATTAAAAGCTAATTTAGAAGGTCTATGTGTAAGAATACTGGTTCTGTTATTTATGCTAGGTCATTAGAAAACAAGCAAAGCATAAAGACACCTGTTATTGGTGGACGCATCTATACGATATGGATGGGTTGAGAGTTATAATTCTCTTTATGTATTATCAAAAGACCTTAATAGAAGTTATATGTATGAAATGATGTATAATATTTAAGATCAATATTCCAAATTATAAGTGAATGTATATGTTCTAAAGTAATAAGAGCGCAGGGTTAAATGGGTTGTCTACAACTGGGCTTGATATCCAGGGTGTCAGGGGAGAGCTTCTGTGAGAATAGAGCTGTAAATTATGCATTGCAAGGATTATCTGCCCAGAGGTGCTGTGCCATCTGTTAAATAAACCCTGCATACAATTAGATTATGCCTTCCAAAGTATTTGTATGTCTACTTCAAGTCATCCTAGACACAAACCAAAATCCTGTCTTGTTTATTCTGTTTAATTACATATATGTTGTTGATCATTAGGTATGCCTGGTTTCAACACATTAGACAACTAATATGGCAAGTAATACATTTATTTAAAAATCTACAGGTGACTTGTGGCATGCAACAAACTCACTGGCCAGAAATAAAGGCGGGGAATGCCACCATTTAAACTTGTTGTAATGTACAAAGTTCTTAGCAGACAGGAACCACTTTGGCCTTTGGTTTCTTGGTATACATCACTCTTTCTTAATTTCTTCTCTCACTGACTTTTTTATTTCTTTCTGATGCTTCCATTTTTAGTGCTGAAACCCTTCTCTGAAACCCTTTTATACATGCTATCATGGATCAGATGTTATTAACATTTGCAGCTATGTGCGTTATCTTTCAGTGCTAAGCTGTGAGGAGTCAGTTTAGTTGATACTGGTGTGGGATGAGCTATATATACAGAACAAGGGCTTAGTTAGGTGTTAGGGCTTAGTTAAAATATATATGAACCCAATAAATAAAATCTCATATAAGCTTTAGCGTGCTAATGTCTTTTAAAGGTTATTTTTAATATGTTGAAACCTGCAGCCTTCATTACAATAATACCTGGCGCTGCTCCAATACATGTCCTCATTCAGGTACTTAATATTATAGAGTGAAATTGTCTGTCCCTACCTCCCAGCTGTACTCCTGCATTATCTCCCTGTTATACAGGCTTTCTATAGAATCTACAAGTGGCCAGTTCAATGCACATTAAGTAGGCATAGCCCACTGCTGTCATCATCAAAGAACCAGCCCTGAGAAATGGCATGCAACCATTTTTGTAGTGATGGAAGTCAACAATTGACTACAAAGAGATTATAGCAGATCAACAGCACTGAAATGAAACAGCTGATTTAAAAAGGTTATAAACAAGCATTGTATTTATGAAAAGGGGGTTGTTTTTAAGACACATTGCTTTAGATAACTAAATTTTATTTAGGGTTTACACCTACTATAAAGTGGACCTCAACCCAAAAGTGAAAAATTGCTATGGTATAAGGAACACTTTGAAATGCTGTCTTGCTTGTTGAAATGCGCTTCCTGATATGTGAGTGTGCTTAGGCACTCTTGTGCATACAGTCTCATAACTGTATATCTGTTGTATGAAATCATCTAAGGCCCTTTTGAATTTGACTGCTAGTCTCATGACATTTGGAGTAAGATCTGGTGATGTCACTACTGTACTGCTGGAGAGATGGATCTGTACCTGAGGACCTGTACTGTATACACTTCTCTTCTGCTACATCCATTCTGTGGATCTCTACTTCTCTATGTTTCTCCTTCTGCTTTTTCATTATTAGCTCTGACTTGAGGAAGCAGAGCCCTGTGTCGACCAAAATTACCATTGCTACACAGAGACACAGTGCAAAGAAAGGCAAAGTAAGTGAGTAATGGGGCAAAGATCAGCTACGGGGAGCCTGCAAGCAATACTAGTGACTAGTCCTTTCAGCTGTGCTTGTGTTCTCTGGGCACAGCTTGCACAGTTCAATCCCTTTTTAAGGGGTTATACTAAGTTAATGTTAGAATCTACGATTGCATGCTTTTGTTAGAGACCATTTGAAATGTAAATAAATAGCTAGATATATGCAATAATTGAAAACTTAAACATAAATGTCTTACTGCTGTTAGGCCAGCCATACACAGAGCAAACTTCTTCTTCAAAGAAATTTGCTTGATTCCCCATCAACACAGACAGTTTTCATTAGGAAATCCCTCCTGCCGGCCCATTGTCTTCTCCCAGCGGGGGTGGGGAGGGAGGTGGAAGCCATCCCCGCCAGGAGAAGACATTGATTATTGCTAGCGGCTGTATGGCTATAGTAGCTGCAAGCGATAATCACTGGTAAAACCCGGCATGCTTGTTGTACCCAAGTAGATCTATGAACCAACTTGGAACATTCAGCCTGCCCATACATAGTTAGAGTCTCAGCTGGCTCCTGCTGAAGGCAACTTCTATGACTTGCCTAAGTAGTTAAATTGCTCCCTAGCACCAGTTCAAACTTCTCTCCATGGTGTTCATGTAACAGGATGTGCAATCAGCCAAATGATCAGACATAAGTGTAAATGTAACTTGCAGTTTACTAAACTAGTGCAAAGTTAGAATCAATAATGCAAAACAGGATCACAATGGTCAGGATGGCAAAGAGCATATACAGTCAGATGTTATCCTAATCATCCACATCAGCTCCGGAAGGTTTATCCCCCTTCCTGACCAGGCCATTTTTTGTGATACAGCACTACGCTATTTTAACTCACAATTGCACAGTCACGCGGCGCTGTACCCAAATAAAATGTATGCCCTTTTTCCACACAAATAGAGCTTTCTTTTGGTGGTATTTGATCACCTCTGCGTTTTTTATTTTTTGAGCTATAAACAAAACAATTTTGAAAAAAAAAACAATAGTTGTTACTTTCTGCTATAAAAAACATCCAATAAAAAAATGTAAAAAATAAAATTTCTTCATCAATTTAGGCCAATATGTATTCTACTACATATTTGTTAAAAAAAAATCCCAATAAGCATATATTGATTGGTTTATGCAAAAGTTATAGCATCTACAAACTATGGGATATATTTATGTAATCTTTTTTTTATTTTTTACTAGTAATTGCGGCGAACAGCAACTTATAGTGGGACTGTGACACATCGAACACTAAGTGACACTTTTTTGGGAACCACTGACATTATTACACTGATCGGTGCTAAAAATATTCACTGTCACTGTACTAATGACACTGGCTGGGAAGGGGTTAACATCAGAGGCGATCAAAGGGGTTAACTGTGTACCTGACCTGTGCTTGGTTACTGTGTGGGAGGTGCTTGTACTATGGGAAGGCAGAGATCCGTGTTCCTGCTTTGCAGAAACACAGGATCAGTACCTTCCCTACTGACAGAATGGCAGTCTGCCTTGTTTGAATAGGCAGACCGCCATTCTGCTTGTGTTCCGAATGATCGGTGGGTCCTGGTGTCCAATCACATCGGGAGCGGGTCGCCGGCGGCACGCATGAGCACCCTAGGCCCATAAGTGCAGGATCACATACTAGGTGTGCAGGAGAGCTGCCTTGCTGCCATATATATATATACAGTATGCGGTCAGCAAGCAGTAAAAAACAAGCTTGACTAAATAACAGTACACTCTATAAGACTCTATAACAGGAGTCTAGCTGAGAATCACTTCTATAGTAAAACAGTTCAGATCACAGCCACTCACACTTATCCTCATCAACAGCATCCCACTAACCGAAGTCCAGGGTAGCTCTTGTAACACAGGTGAACAGCTGAGGGGATCCCAGGCCCAAGGATTGGGCACCCCGCTGGAACTAGATTTTTTGGTGGCAATTGGGGTTGTGCGCCTCGCAGGAGCTGGGTCATCTGGGGAGCTGCATGCTATCAGGCTCTGGACCTGCTGTCTTCACACTGGTTCTGACAGAGGAGGGCCTCTCATCTGGCTGCAGATCACTTGCCCAGCTACCTCTGCCTCATCAGGTGTGGCTTCTCTAGACTGCTTAAGGAGAGAA
This sequence comes from Glandirana rugosa, assembly GCA_018402905.1. Lineage (NCBI taxonomy): Eukaryota > Metazoa > Chordata > Amphibia > Anura > Ranidae > Glandirana > Glandirana rugosa. Next base: position 4,494,939 of record BLSH010029916.1, read on the forward strand.
ATAGAGTAGCTCCTCATTGGCAGTGGCAGCTGGTGAAATTTTAGGATGGGGCACCAGACCCTGCCCTTCCTTTTTGACCCCTCCCACTTTGTATATGCCCCACCCCTTATAGATTCCACCCATTGTGTCAGGAGTATACAGCCCACCAGATAGTGGCATACAGCATCACAAGATATGAGCATACAGCATCACCAGATAGGAGTATATAAAGCATCACCAGATAGGAGTATATACAGCATCGCCAGATAGGAGTATGCAGCATCACCAGATAGGGTATATACAGCATCACCAGATAGGAGTATACAGTATCACAGATAAGGGTATATAGCAGCATCAGCTGATAGGGTATATACAGCATCAGGAGGTAGGGGTATACAGCATCACAGATAGGGGTATATACAGCATCAGCAGATAGGGGTATACAGCATCAGCAGGTAGGAGTATACAGCATCACAGATAGAGGTATACAGCAGCATCAGCAGATAGGGTATATACAGCATCACAAGGTCAGGGTATACAGCAGCAGCAGATAGAGTTTACAGTTCCCACACTCCTGCCATGGGGCTCACGGCACTGACAGAAGATCCCCCCATGGTAGTCGGGACATCAAAGTCCCGCACTTACCCCATCTAGGAAGCGGGCTGAGCGAGCAGCGAGCGGTGTCTGGTGAGCGGGAACTAAATCTCCTCCTCCATTGAGAAAGATGTCCAATAGGATCACCTGACCATGCAGCCATGTGCCCTTAATGGATGGGCCGCCCCTGCTCATTGGACATAACCATGAACCCTGGAGGTTGTGGGGAAAGGAGTTAAAAGGGGCCTTAAGCTGCATCTGGCCATGGTGAGTAAATGGTTACTCTGCTATATTCAGCTCTCCTTACTAAACACTTTCTCTATTCATTGCGATGAATGGGGCTTTTCTTGAATGGGGAGTTTTGAAGCAGGGACATCTAAGCACATCTGTAAATACATTTGTACAGCACATTGTTGCTTTACATATGTGCTAGTGTTTTCCTTTAAGCACTAGTATAGCCAAAGGCCCCACTGCTGCTTTATAAATGTGCTCCATAACCATTCAAATTATTCTTTACTTTATCCTAGTCTATAATAAAAAAAATTCTACCTAATTTACATGACGCATGCTCTTTGGGCAGTATACGCAACAGGACAGTATGTTTAGCCAGTATTGGATGATGCTGGACCTAAAGTAGCCTCATGAAATTTTAAAAACATACAAACTTTAGAAAATTGTGTCCTGAAGAGCAGATACTCCCAAGACTGGAGCAGTGCTAACAAGTGACCCATAGTCGGCTATATAATTTACCATAATGTAAAGGATGCTCATGTTTATTGTGCTCTTAAAGAAAATGACCCCAATATATTAAATCCCTGCTATACCATGTACTTGTATGAAAACATATCCATTTCTCTTTGTATTGCTTGTTCAAAATACCTGGTGTATACCTGGCCAGTCCCTCTTCTTTCCTATTAAAAACTGACCACACTAGGCATGAGAGCACAGTGTGCTCATTTTTCTGCCTGTGCTGGGAACTCAGTCTGCTCTCCTCCAATTATATGACTTGCTGACATGCCCCCTACCCCTGCACAGCCATTCACTGGGAAGACTAGTGTGCTGCTGTTTCTCCTCCCCTAGTTCTCTAAGCTCCTTATGCAGCTGAGCACAGAGGGTATGTAATCACTTATAAAAAAGTAAAAGTATGTATTTAAAATGTTTTATATGTATACACAAAAGTTTTGCCTATTATTTCTATTTTAAACAGAATGAGTTGTTTTACAAGGTGAGGGTTCACATATATTTAAGGTTGGTGGACATATTACTTTGCTGGTATCTTTGCTGCCAATACTTTAGGCTGCATAACATCAAATGCAGAGAACTGGCTGTCAAATATAAAATGTCTTTCTTGCTTTATTTTCCCCTGAATGTCATAGATAGTCAAAGACTAAATTAAGGTGCTAGTACACACAAATGAATTAGTGTGGTCCTGAATCATTAAGCCATTTAAAATGTATCATTTCTCTTTTCAAGAAAAAATATTTAAATAACAAGTAGACAGAATAACTGAGCTTCATTCAAATGAGTCTGAAAAGTGCAGTAAAGTGGTGGCAGTCCTGCAGAATATGAAGTGTATTTTGTGTAATAACTGTTCCAAAACTAGATTTCATGTTTACGCAGCACTTGATCACTGGGGAGCAATTCTTTCTTTGTTTCCTCTATGCTCTTTCACAGTGTGTACAGCATTGTCAGGATTGGATAATCACATTAATTTATTGTTTTAGAATAGGACTTGGGCATGAATGATCTCAACTGCCCCAAGCTTTTTAGGAAGTGAGGCTGTAAATCACTGTTATGCTTCTTTGAAAACAGAATATAGATCGGTAATTCCATGTCCCTAGATGTTCTTCAACGGCTACAGATTTTACTGTTTTATCCTGCTTGATGGACAAGTGACTACCATGGCTGCCGAAGGCATAAAACATTAATGTCTAGGGAGGCTATTGATTTGCCTAACAATTTAATGCAAATAATGAAGCTTAGAAGGTTATTTATAAAATATGGTGTTATCTGGCTAATATTATTGTAATTGTTACTAGATATTACATGTTTACAGTTTAATGAATTTCCTAATAAAGTATGGTCTCCACCATTTTTTTAAAAAAAAGGAATACCTAATTATCTGACTTTTTTGTGATTGAAAATAAATATACTGAAACTAAAATAATGTTTTTATTTATTATTTTTTTTGCTAATTTTTTTTTGAGGTATTGATTTTAAAAAGTTCCCTTTTTTGTTCAATACATTTTGATTTAATTTTTGTAATACAAAGGTACTATTGTGAACCAGTATGTGTACATAATAAGGTCACAAAATGTAACAGAATTCAGAGGGCAATAACATTGGAGAAAGGACTGAAGGTGGTAAAGGCCCATCAAAGAAAAAAAGTTCCTATTTGTCTTTTGAGCATCGTCAGGGGAAAGGCTAAAAGGATCAAGTAATCAGGGATGGAGGCTAACAGGATCAAGTAAGGATCAGGATAAAGGGAGCTAAAGGAACTAAAGGCAAAAAATATATAATTTGTATGTGATCCTGCACCATGCTAGAAATATCTTCATTGAAATCTAGGAAAGAATGCTGACAATGGAAAAAAAAGAAATCTGTATCTTATATAATATATTTTCTAGCAGGGGAGGACTGGCCTTAGGCCTGGGAGGCAAGTCCAGTCAAGAAGCCGATTGAACCGCCGTCACCATCCATGCCCACCTGGTTTTATAATGGATATTGATGTTATGAAGCAAGACAAATATGATACAATGTTGTAACATAATTTAATGTTAATAGCAACAAAGGAGGTTTAACAAAAATAATGCATCAATGCAGCTTCATCAGTGCCCATCAATGCAGCCTCATCAGTGCCCTACAGTGCCCATCGATGCAGCCTCAGTGCCCATCAGCTTAGCCTCACCAGTGCCCATCAATGCAGCCTCACCAGTGCCCATCCAATGCAGCCTGCAATGCAGAGAGAGGAGAGCCGTCGGATTACAAAGAGTGGGGATCTCCTACTTACCTGGTGCGGACGCTGTCATATGAAGTCCTGGACCGGCTCCTATAATAGACATCATCCATGGTAGGGCCGGCCTTGGGCCCTCCCCTGCTTGCAGTTAGTTGGCGGCTGCACCCCTGGCCCCTACTTCCTCCACAACAATAAAATATTGTCAGCGGGCAATGGCCGCCAGCCTTTTTGAATGTAAATTGGGGTGGCCTGGGGGGCAATTGCCACCCTGCCCCCTGGCCCAGCCCTCCCCTGTTTTCTAGGGTGTAACTACTGTATATGATGACAGCAACATCAGAGATTGGGCTGAGGGACTGAAAAAGAAAAAAGATAAACCTGTGCTCAGGTCCCAATAGCTTGTACATGTAAAGAACTAAAAGGTGCTAGAGGGGTGTGACCACATGTTAACACTACAAATACCAAATGGACCTTCTGCACACTGCTACACCCTTCCCAGCAAACTATGCAATGTAAAACAGGGGTATTTAGTTCACACATATTGCAATACATGTTTAAGCTGACTAACTCTGTCAAAGTAATCCCTCTTCTGGCCAGTCCTACACTGCTTTGCCACTACAAATGCTATGGTGGACACCATGCCAACCTGGGGCATAAAGACACAAGATGGGGGAGAGCAACTAGGTTCAGATTTTTGTATTGCTATTGGGATTTGAGCACAGGTATATCTTTTTTTCTAATTAATTAAAGGAATTTATCTATGAAAAAAATACACTAAAAGATCAATTTCAAAGAAATGAAATAATAAGTGTCTGGTCGCCGCACCTAAATAGCAATTGCTATAAATATATATTAGTTAGAAAAGACATAGGGCACTGACCCAGCTTATCAATCTAAAGTGCAATAGTATAGTGCGTAATAAATATTGTGAACAAACAAAAATCAGTATGCAACAAATCGTGTGTATAATTGAATTAAGTGAATTAAGTAGAGTGGTGAAAACCACAATTTCCAGGGAATATTAACAATTAGTAATTCATTGTTCCAGCAACTAAATGTAAACAAATCTTATTCTACAATTTCAAAAAGTTCTCAGTGATTATTGCACACAAAAAATAATGCAATAATCACTGAGAATGTTTTGAAATTGTAGAATAAGATTTGTTTACATTTAGTTGCTGGAACAAAGAATTACTAATTGTTAACCACTTGTCGACTGCATAGCGACTCTATCTCGCGAATCGCCGCTTATAGTCGTCATTCGCGTGCACGATGGCTAGGGGGCCTAAGCGGTGCTATGGGTCGGGCGGACTCGATGTCCACCGGTGACTCGCGATGCCCTGTGACAGAGCCAGAAAGGGGAACCGCTGATGTAAACACGTCAGAAATCTATTGATCCCTGTACTTGGGATCAGTTAGATCTCTGGTGCCCCTGCCAGCCCAGCCCCCCATACATTTGAACACCCATAGGGATCACAGTTAACCATTTCACTGCCCCTGCAGGTTAACCCCTTCCCTGCCAATGACATTTATACAGTAATCAGTGGATATTTAAATTTCTGATCTCTGTACAAATGTCATTGGTCCCAAAAAGTGTCAAAAATGTCCGACATGTCCGCCCCAATATCACAGTCCTGATAAAAATTGCAGATCGCCGCCATAAACATGTATTGCAATATATGTGAACTAAGTATCCCCGTTTTACATTGCATAGTTTGCTGGGAAGGGTGTGGCAGCATACAGAGGGTGCATTTGGTATTTGGGCTGAGGGACTGTCTGTAAGAAATCTAAAAACTATTTCCTTTTTTAAATATGACAAATTCATCAACGCTGTAAACCATACAATGATGGTGTAGAAGAAAAATAATAAAAGTTCTATTCAGTTTTCTCTTTTTATAAGGATGTGTATGTGTGTATGCCCCACAATAGACAATGGTGGACAATCATGGCTTGTAAAGGTGGCAATAATCAGTCAATCAAAACTTTAATGGTATAGTATCAAAATTCAGGAATATGGTGGAGCACTGGGGTGAACTATGCAATGTAGCTCTCCTATGATGAAACCATTTAGGCATATGCACAATTTAAACAAAGTGCACATATTCTTTACCCACCTTTCCTGACCTAAACTAGATCACCCACTCTCTCTAGATCAGTGTTTCTCAACCTTTTTTAAGTCAAGGCACCCTTTAAAATTATGAACAGTCTCAAGGCACCCCATTCTAAAATGTAAAAAAAAAACTATTCTAATAATTTTATATAATACGGTAGGACACCCAACATTAGAGGTGATTTCTTTTTCCAAAGCAAATACACTTTTCCACATTGGTACCGACTAGTATTCCAGTGTTTTTGCTCTCTCTCGTTTTCTCTCCATCAGTCAGCTAATGTAACCCCAGTGTTGATGGAGGGGGTAGGGGAGGGTCAAACAAGGATGCTGTATAGGCAATCAACACCATTATTACCAATACTGATGACATCACTGGTTGTTAGGATGCCAATGGCTGGAAGGTTGTAATGGTGCACAATAAAAACCTGTGACTTTGTGTAACTAAAAGGCAGGCTTGATCCATCTGCTAGCTTGAATATATTTTTGGGCAATTTTTAGGCACTTTGCCAAAGCACCCCTGAGGAAACTTCAAGCCACCCCAGGGTGCCTGGGCACCCTGGTTGAAAAAGGCTGCTCTAGATGCATACTTACCTCAAACTGGTGGCCACGGTCTCTACTGTTTGATTTCTATATCGGCATAAATTGCATGCTCAATGTTTTTCAGAAGTCATTAAACTGCTTTTCCCATGTGCGGAAATAGTATAAGCAATTTCTGTATGCTTTAGTCAAACAGGGGTTATCCACAGTGTCTAAACATTAACAGATATTTGAGCAGCTTGCATTTTCAGTAGAACCAAGTTAGTACCAAAACATTTGTGACAGTTTGAAAAATATTTTGAGAAATGGACTCATCACTATGCATTAGAGAAGTGCAATGAACCTAAAGGCTGTGGACTGATTATGACAGGAGTTCACTGCTTCAGCCTGGTGCTAAACCTCCAGTTCTGTATCATTATAGTCATTTTGTTTTCTTGCTAACGGGTGGTTATTTTTAAAGGTGTTAAATGTTGTTCAATACAGTACTTTTATCGGATTTATCCACAGGTAGAGCCAAGCAAATGTAGTTATTGTACTTTATACAGTTCCCTGTATTGATTGCAATAAACCAAAATAAAACACAGTAGTACAAAATGTACAAGCATCAATACATGATGTAAGCACTATAAATTAATTAAAGTGTTACTAAACTCACAACAATAAAATCAGACTGTATATGCAGTAAAGCATGTATACTCACTGTGAAATCTAAGGGGTTAATTCTCTGCATTGTGTAAAAAGGCTGTTTGATCCTGTTGCCCCCGATCATCTCTTTCTTCCAGCATCTCCAACTCCTCTCCGAATATTATAAATGGAAGGCGTCAGGCTGCATATGCTCAGTTTGGTGTGTTTGCTAGAGAGATTTTTTTTTCTCTTTTCGGGGCGTTCATGTGATCAGCAAAGGGTCAATCAGCACTGTCCAGACAGAGGATTAGGGGTCCTGAAGTTTTATAGGACAGTGAGAGCAGAATGAAAACTCCTCCTACCAGCTTTACCACACAAGGATAGAAGTCACAAGACTGCTATATACTGTTGATGAGAAAAGGTATTTAAAAGTTTATATTTACTAAAATAATTGCATTTCCATGTTCTGTGTGCTGTGGGAGACCAGATATACTGAATGCAGGGTCCTGGGTTTAGTAACACTTTAAAGCTAATTCACACTATTTTTTAAACATTTTTGTAAATATTTTATTATATCTTTTCATGTGACAACACTGAAGAAATGCCACTTTACTACAATGTAAAGTAATGAGTGTACAGCTTGTATAACAGTGTAAATTTGCTGTCCCCTCAAAATAACTCAACACGCAGCCATTAATGTCTAAATTGCTGGCAACAAAAGTGAGTACACCCCTAAGCAAAAATGTCCAAATTGGGCCCAATTAGCCATTTTCCCTCCCCGGTGTCATGTGACTCGTTAGTGTTACAAGGTCTCAGGTGTTAATGGGGAGCAGGTGTGTTAAATTTGGTCATATTGCTCTCACTTTCTCATACTGGTCACTGGAAGCTCAACATGGCACCTCATGGCAAAGAACTCTCTGAGGATCTGACAAAAAGAATTGTTGCTCTACATAAAGATGGCCTAGGCTATAAGAAGGTTGCCAAGACCCTGAAACTGAGCTGCAGCACGGTGGCCAAGACCATACAGCGGTTTAACAGGACAGCTTCCACTCAGAACTGGCCTCTCCATGGTCGACCAAAGAAGTTGAGTGCACGTGCTCAGCATCATATCAAGAGGTTGTCTTTTGGAGTGCTACCAGCATTGCTGCAGAGGTTGAAGGGGTGGGGGGTCAGCCTATCAGTACTCAGGCCATATGCCGCACACTGCATTAAATTGGTTTGCTTGGTTTCCATCCCTGAAGGAAGCCTCTTCTAAAGATAATGCACAAGAAAACCAACAAACCATTTGCTGAAGACAAGCAGACAGAGGACATGGATTAGTGGAACCATGTCCTGTGGTCTGATGAGACCAAGATAAACTTATTTGGTTCAGATGGTGTCAAGTGTGTGTGGAGACAACCAGGTGAGGAGTACAAAGAAAAGTATGTCTTGCCTACAGTCAAGCATGGTGGTGAGAGTGTCATGATCTGGGGCTGCATGAGTGCTGGGGAGCTACAGTTCATTGAGGGAACCATAAATGCCAACACGTACTGTGACATACTGAAGCAGAGCATTATCCCCTCCTTTTGGAGACTGGACTGCAGGGCAGTATTTCAACATGCTAACAACCCCAAACACACCTCCAAGACAACCACAGCCTTGCTAAAGAGGCTGAGGTTAAAGCTGATGGACTGGCCAAGCATGTCTCCAGACCTAAACCCTATTGAGCATCTGTGGGCCATCCTCAAACGGAAGGTGGAGGAGCGCAAGGTCTCTAACATCCACCAGCTACATGATGTTGTCATGGAGGAGGAGAAGAGGACTCCAGTGGCAACCTGTGAAGCTCTGGTGAACTCCATGCCCAAGAGGGTTAAGGCAGTGCTGGAAAATAATTGTGGCCACACAAAATATTGACACTTTGGTCCCAATTTGGACATTTTCCCTTAGGGGTGTACTCACTTTTGTTGCCAGATTAATGTCTGTGTGTTGAGTTATTTTGAGGGGGACAGCAAATTTACACTGTTATACAAGCTGTACACTCACTACTTTACATTGTAGCAAAGTGTAATTTCTTCATTGTTGTCACATGAAAATATATAATAAAATATTTACACAAATGTGAGGGGTGTACTCCCTTTTGTGAGATACTCTATGTGCCTTTAACTGGACTGTCAAAAACCGGTCACTGCTAGGACACACAGGAAGCAATTGTTTTCTGTGTGTTCTAATAACCCAGCCTGGGGCTGCACTGCACCGAGCTGCATTAAAATGCACACATGCTGCATTTTATCGCAATGAACCGCTGTTGTACAGCAACATGAATGAAGTGTCACTTTTGTTCACTTCAAATAAGGTTTTAATAAAAAAAGGAGCTGTGTGATCCATTAAAACATACACCACACTACTCCCACCGTAGTCAGAACAGAAAGCTGCCAATGGATAAAGCAATGTGGTTTTTCTCTGGCAGCTGTCAATTCAGTGTGACTTTAGCCTAAAATAAGAAACAGAAGAGAAAAGATGAAAAAAAGCAGAGAGGCTAGAAGGGACCATAGTTTTATAAAGTATGCTACAGTACCTATTCTCAGCTAAACAGTTAACAGATATGTACATTTTAGTTAATGGTCATGTTAGCCAATTGACTCCCCAGGTGATGTTAGCCAATTGACTCCCCAGGTCATGTTCTCCTAGCTGTTCACCTTGGCTGTCACCCAGTCACAACCACTGGTGGAGATTGTGTTTATTATGCAGGCATGGTCTACTGTTAGGGATGTCCTTAGGGATGAGCTCTGGGCTCTGATCAACATGAACCCCAGCTGTTTGTGCACCCAGTTACCCTCATGTGTGTCTAGGACACCGACGGCCTCCTGCATACTAGCAATCCTGGGGTGCTGTGTGGGCTGACCTCCTGCATCCTAGCAATCAGTGACATACATGCCTGCTAGGATGTCAGGGACATACAGTTTTTAGTTGTTCTGATGCACCATAGCAACCAATAATGTTGGGCCAAAAGCAAAAATAATTCTTATAATGTACAAGGTCTGTGTTCACCACACAAGAGGAGCAAGCTCTGGTTTGAACTTAAACGGGTGAAGGCCCAAGTACTGTTCCTGCAAGAAACACATTTTACCTCCCAGTCTCTGCCCAAGTTGCCCACACACCTATTCAATCAGTGGTTCCTCAGCATCTCACCAACTTCTAAATCAAAAGGCACAGCGATAGCTATTCACAAAACCTGCCCATTTCAACCAGAGGCACATGTCACCAACCCCATGGGGAGATTCGTCTTCCTGAAGGGCACGCTAGAGGGAACAAAATATACCTTCACCACGTTATATGCACCTAATTCTAACCAGATCGCGTTCCTGGAGGCAAGCTGGCGGGTACTGCACCCCTCCAGAAGAGATTAGAGTTATTACTCTGCAGTGCACGATGTTTACACATGCATAGACATGCTGCTGGTAGATCACCACACCCTCGAGCTGCTACAGGACGCCTCCATTGAGCAGATAACTATCTCTGATCACGCGCCTGTAACGGCTACGCTCCGGTTACCTCAAGGTAGGGGTAAGCCTTGGTCTTGGCGATTAAACGAAAATCTCCTGGATGACTCGGTGGCGGTTTCAAGGGTATTGGAG
>BLSH010029916.1:4507799-4518690 GCA_018402905.1 Glandirana rugosa
GGTTCCGTCACATGGAGTGTTTACCGGCTCCGGACACAAGTAAGACAAAGATTCACTTCCAAGACGTTCGAAGTTGTCACGTCACAGATTCGATCTCCCGTGGACCCAGGACGGACTCCATATGAGGACGGTGACACGGGTGTGGAGGGACTTGGAGAGGAAAGAGGGGAACATGTATCGGTGGGTAAGGAGTCGGGGGAAATAAAGAAGGTGAAAGGAAAGGGTTAGTAGATCCAACCCCTGGGCCCGGACAAAGGTAGTGGCTATGTACAAGGGGAGAAAGGAGAGGTTCAGGGAGGTGTGGGCACAGTGGCAGGAGTATACCTCAGGCAGGACCCAGGTGCCCTCTAGCTTAGACACTGCACTGTTGAAGCTTGCAGAACCTTCACTTAGAAACAGAATGAACACAGGCCTCGGCCATTTGTGAGGTACACTGCCTTGGAAATATAGCCCTGGATACACGGTGCGGGGGCGAAACTTCCCCCCAACTGCGATGTGGGGGTATGCTGCAGGTATGGTGCTCAAGGGAGAGCCTATTATCCCTCTGTGTTTCCTCTCAATCTCTCTCACCTATCTATTCCTCTTTTCCTCTCCCTACCCTCTCTTGGTCCTTCTTCCTCTCTTTTTTCCTTTTTCTTCCCTTTTCTCTCGTATTATTCATATTTTTATTTCGTCAATTATGTTCTGTAATTATGCAAACAAGTTTGGAGTCATGCGAGCCTCCAGACCGTGGAGGGCTATCAGGACTATTGTCTGATGTTCTGAGTCTGAGAGGGTTGGTGAGGCAGGAGGGGACACCTTACCCCGAAGCAATAGTGACCTCCCCCTCTGTCGCAGGGGGAAGGGGCCCATCATGGAGGTGAGGCCCCGGACCTCTCTGCCCTATGGGCAACCTCCGCGGTTGGAGTGGGTATGATGGAGGCACTTGCTGCCCCCCTTCTCCACCGGAAGGAGACAGTTTGGGGACACGCAAGCCCTGGTGCGTCACACACCGGCATCTAGGCAGGTGGTGTAGGGGTTCCTCCTGGTCCGCAGCCTTCCGCAACATTTCGTCCCCCCTGGGCTGGCCTGGAGGCCAACTGTTAAAGTAAAAATAGTTTGTGATATGTTGCTGCCTTATTCAAGATACTGATGATGTACCAAGAGGGTGGGTCGGACCCACCGGCTTCATATGTATGTATCATCACAGTGCCTGTTTGCAAATATATTGTGCCTGTTTAAAACATAAAAAAAAGCAAAAATAAAAACTGCATGGGGTCTTTCCCAAAATTCAGATATGCAGCCTGGCTGACCAGAAGAGAGATAGAAGCAGCAAGTGTGCACCTCCCTCCAAAACCAAACTCAAGCCACATATCCTCAAAATGAGGTTGATATTTTTTCATGGAGACCCCCCTCCCTCCAGTAAGATTCCATGTCCCTTTGTTAATGAGAACAAGGGCCTCATCCCTAAAATCCCTGACCAGGTGGATGTGTGGGTCTGTGGGGGAGGTACCTAGATTCTGGAAGTCCTTTTAGAATAAGGGTCCTCAGAAAACCACCCCCACATGAATGAGTAAGGTATATATAGCACCCCTGGTTTCTCATTCTTAAAAAAATGTAACCAGAAAATAAAAACACAAAGACCTCAGAAAAATCCTTTATTAAAAACATTCCCAAATTATGTCCCACAATGTGGATTCATGATGTCAGACGCCCTGACAACCTTCTAACACAAATACGGCAGCCTGTGACGACAATCTACACCTGCCAATACTCTCGGCACCCCCTCTAATGCTCTCAACTTGTTAGGTCAATTATGTCATGCAGCATCACTTGCCTCTTTGCTTACATTCAACTGATGGCTGGAGAAATGTCTTTCCCATTGGAGTATGGGCAGAAGTGAATGATTGGCATGGGTTGTCGATATAAACATTGCTACAATTGCTAAGATATAAGCATTGTATCCTTCTTCCCTGGTACTTGCAGTACAAAAATAACCTATTATGAATAACGCATTCTCTAGTTCAAGAGAGCTTATAGCTAGGACCTGGAGACCTAAACAGCCAGCTGGTGAGTGAACGTTGCTACGTTGAGTCAAAAGGGAATAATCAGCTGTAAGTGGACTTTCCATTCAAAATTTGAACAAACATGATATAACTAAACCCTTTTAACATTTGATGTATGCTCCTTCTGTAATCACCTGTTTACATGTCTGTATGATGTTGCCCTCACCTAGGTAGTTATAAATAGTCACAGGGTGTGAACAGGCCACTTAATGAAGCAGAGGATCTCTTCACACTGCCTCATTAGTTATAAACATTAGTGTATACTAAGATTGTCAGTAAAGGCACCTTGTTCCTCTGAGCTTTTGCTTAAGCACAGCATTTAAAGCTGAACCTTGGGCAGATATATATGTTCAATCAAAATATATATATATATATATATATATATATATACTGTACATATAGTGTCTTAACTGCTTAATTGTTTTCAATTTCAATTACAGTTTGTGTTTGTACCCCCCCCCCCCCCCCATTCCCCTGTACAGTGGTTCTCAGACTGGCAGGGGAGGGGGGGGGGGGGGGCACTGGGTTCAAAGAACAAGAAACAAAAATTCCCAGCTCACTTACCAGGCAGTCTACAACAAACTGAACTGACCCTGTCTAACAGTTCACGTTAAATTCAAGGGGTTTCATTTGCACACATTTGCAAATACATGCGTACACTGCAGCTGCCACATCATGACTCCCTAGTGTGCTGCAGGCCTAGCTTTATAATTTGAGAGTCTCCAAAGTTGGAACACATATATAATAATGAATGGAATAGGGGCAGGTATGCCTGGAGGGAGCCCACTCCTCCTTAAAGGTACAGGGACACACTGGACACCTAGCAATAGGTTTTAATGTGAACTTTTAGACAGGGTCAATTTGGTTTGTTGCAGGCTGGCTGGTAAGTGAGCTGGGAATTTTTTTGTTGTTCTTTGACATACATCACCCTTTCATTGCTGCAAGGGCCTGTTATAGGTTGTTTTCCATTTGTTTGTACTTTTGGTGAGGGTATGCACTGGCTACCTTCGCTGCCATTGTGTTATTGCTGGTTGGCCAGTGTGTCCCTGTACTTTTAAGGAGGGATGGGCTCCCTCCAGGCATACTTGCCCCTAATCTATCCATTATTATATATGTGCTCCAGCTATCAAATTACAGAGTTAGGATTGCAGTACACTGGGATGCTGTGATGTGGCAGCTACACCTTATGCATGTATTTGCAAATGTGTGCAAACTAAACCCCTTGGTTTTAACGTGAACTGTTAGATAGGGTAAATGTAATTTGTTGCAGGTTGACTGGTAAGTGAGCTTGGATTTTTTGCTTGTGTGAGCTGGAATTTTTTGCTTGTTGTTCTTTGACATGGATTGCCCTTCCATGTTCTCCAGGTCAGTGAGTTTAACATCAGTTGTAGTCAAATAAATGGAGTCAGTCCTAAAAATGAGGATCATGGATCATTCAAAAACACACACACCTTGCTGAACCCAAAGCAGCATGACTTTACTGAGGGCAAGACTTGTCAGACTAATCTGATTGAATTTTTTTGAATATATCACCCATGTTTTGGACCAGGGTGGTGCTGTGGACATAGCCTTGATTTCAGCAAAGCATTTGATACAGTAACACATAATGGTTTAATAAAAAAGTTGTCCAAGCTAGGGTTTTATCCCTGTGTGGTTGAAAATGGGGTTCATTTGAAATGGAGACCAGTCAATAGTGGTGTACCGCAAGGCTCTGTAGTAGGTCCGATTCTACATTCTATTTAATCTATAGATAGATGATATAACTAAAAGGTAGTTGGGTGAGGTATATATTTTGGCTGATGATACAAAGGTGTGCAATGAGAGTCATATCCCTGGAGGTATCTGTAACATAGAATGTGATTTGGCATTGCTGAAAAATTTGCAGTTTAATGTTTCTAAATGTAAAATAATGAGCTGAGGGAAAAAAATCCCTTGATAAAGTACGATATTGGTGCCACGCTGTTGGCCAGCACTACAGAGGAAAAAGATTTGGGAGTACTTATTTCAGATGAGTGCAAAATGAGCAAACAGTGTGGCCAGGCAGTGGGAAAGGTGAATATAATTTGAGGATGCATCACTAGAGGGGTCACCAGCAGGAGGAAGGAAGTTCTTATAACAATGGCGGCTGGTGGTTTTTTTTGGGGGTGGAAATGGTCAGTGGCACACCCCCGGCACTTACCCTATCTAGGTTGCGGGTGGGCATGCGGGCTCCTATGGGTGGCGGGCAGCGACCGAGTTGCAGACTCCTATGGGCAACGGGCGAGTTTCAGGCTCCTACGGGCAGGGGGCAGCAGGCTCCTGTATCCTCTTCTCTTCTTCTACATCACAGCGGCTACTGCCATGTGGCTCCTCCCTCCTCCGCCTAGGCATCCAATAGGATTGCTTGTCCTTTCAGCCAATGGGGTGATGGGTCTCAAGACCCACATCCTGTTTGCCCAGAAGGAGGATCAGTGTGGCGATAGTGAATATTCAATTGCTATTCTCACACAACTGGGTGGTATTGGGGCACAGAGTGCACCCTTTTCTGAAGCCATTAGAGCCCCTGGCTCTAATCACATGCTTCAAAAAGTACACCCTGCCATTGGAATCCATGCGTCAGGCACCCTGTATGCAGATCAGAGACAGACAACAAAAATGGGGAAAGGTCTGAGGAATAAACATATCAGGAGAGACTTCAGGAACTTAAAGTGGATGTAAATCTGATTAATGAAATTTGACCTAAGCACATACAGTATCTCACAAAATTGAGTACAACCCTTACATTTTTCTAAATATTTTATTAGAGGCGGGCATGGCCGAGTGCGGACAGTGATGGCTGCTCAGTGAAGGAGCTCCGGGCGCGGACACATCTAAAGTGACATCCCCAGCCACATAGGACACTGCCAGAGACCCGAATCAACTGGACCTCACCCGCGACATAGCCATCATGACTAAGAGACTTAATGCTCCGCAGAAGCTGACGGACTTTTATCCGCCGTCATCCTCTGCGCCCGGCCTGCAAGATGGCGGCGCTTCTCAGCAAAGAACGTTCATTCATCCTCCAAACGAAGAAGATCCAGCGCACGTGGCTAGCCAACATGAAAACGGGCAAACATCAGCGAACGCCAGAGGACCAGGTGAGCAGACACCTCCAGATAGCCCCACCACTAGAAGCCCCACTAAAAGTAAAAAGACCAGACAAGAGGGGGAGGGCAGGCCCCAATCACAATCACCTGGCCTGGGATTAGGCCAGGAGCCTACCCCTCCCGCTCCTTTGCTAGAGGACTTTCCCTCATCATCACAGCCGGCCTCCCTAGTGGACATAAAAGACATGTTGCTGTCTCTACGCAGCTCTCTTCATACCGACATATCTCATATGATAGCCGGAGTCTCCCAATCTATACATGATATCTCTATTAGAGTATCCCAAGCGGAAGAGAAAATAAGTGATGTCTGTCATGCACATAACAACCTGATCGATTCTTTCAACGATCACGAAAGTGAACTACAGAAAATTAACGCTAAGCTTGCCGATCTCAAAGATAGGTCGCGCAGAAACAATATTAAATTCAGAGGTATCCCCGAGAATGTCCCTGATGCATCCTTGACAGAATTCCTGCAGCAGCTAATGGCGGAACTGATACTGGGAGCAGACCCCAGGGACTTAATCATTGATAGAGCCCATCGGATCCCCAAGCCACCCTTTCTAGTTGATTTGGTCCCTAGGGATGTACTAGCAAGAATCCATTTCTTTCACATCAAGGAAAATCTGATGAAAGCAGCTAGAAGCAGTCCCAATCTATCAGGCAAATTTGCTGGCATAGCCCTATATACGGACCTATCCGCAGCAACGATCCGCACCAGGAGACAATTCCTCACCCTGACGAAAGCTTTACAAAACCACAATATACCTTACCAATGGGGTAGACCCACGAAGCTGATCATAAAGAGACAACACAAAACATATACGATTTTCTCTCTAGATAAAGGCCTCAAACTCCTTAAAGATTGGAAAATTCTTCCACAAGAGACTGAAGGGATGGACAAAAATCCACCCCCTAAAATACCCATGGAATGGTCCTGAATAAGCGGCACCAAGCACCCAGTTCTAGCAGTTCCTCTACTCGCAAGTGCCCGCCAGCCCTTCGCAGGCCAATGGAATTCTTTACTTCATCTACTACTCCCCAGTCCCGAACACCCCAGTCCCGGGATCCGTTCTCCCCCAGTTCTGCAACATGTTGTTGCACATCTATGTTGGACTTTTTTTCCAACCTTTTTTACACCCTCTACTTTCTCTTATTGAGCCACAGAATGTTCTGTCCACTGACGTCCACGAACACTCCCCGCATCATCATCGTGACATTTTTAAGATGACAGCATGCAATCGATGACCTGTTTTTTCATGTGATCACCTTTAAGATCGAATGTACAGCCTGGCTACAGCACCATCACCACCTTTCTAATAACCAAAAAACTGCGACCGAAGACATTGATTGGATGACTTTCCCCCATAGCTCTTAATCTAGTATCATACAATGTACAAGGACTGAACAGCCCATTTAAAAGGAGTGCACTTAATAAAGAACTACGGACCCTCCAAGCTGACGTCTTCTTTATTCAAGAGACTCATTTCGCTAAGTCCAAAATTCCTCATTTGTATCTGAAAGACTCCACCTCTACCTTTACTGCGTGCTCAGACAAGAAGAAGGCCGGAGTTCTTACAGCGATAAAATCGACCCTGCATTTCCAACTCCTCTCATCACTGGAGGATACGAATGGACGGTTTCTTATCCTAGTGTGTAAGATTAATGACACTGTTTGTACCCTTGTTAATGTGTATGTCCCAAATGCCAGACAGATTGCTTTCCTAAAAAAACTAATGAAGAAAATTGCTCCGATCTGACAAGGATTCCTACTCATTGAAGGAGACTCAAATACAGTGGGTGATCCATTGTTAGATTCCTCCTCCAAATCCCAAAGAAGATCTTGCAATCTGAATAACTTTTTCCACACCCACAATCTGCTTGACATTTGGAGAATCCACCATACGAATGAAAGAGATTACTCCTTTTTCTCTATGATACACCACACTTACACCCGAATAGATCTTTTTGTGACAGACCAATGGACTCTTCCACATATAACCACATCTAAAATAGGTGCAATATCCTGGTCAGATCATGCACCTATTTCCATTACATTCTCCTCCTCACATACCCTAAGGCCCATGTCAGTGTGGAGAATGAACACCTACCTGCTTAACCTCCCAGAAACTGAAAAATTGATCAAGGACACACATGTTATATTCTTTTCAATGAAGGATATGCCTTCCACGGACCACTTTGTCCTGTGGAACGCGCATAAGGCCTACATGAGAGGCATATTCCTGCAACTTAGCTCCCGAGCAAAGAAAGATAGAGACAGCAAAATGAAAAACATTACCCAACAAATTTGTGAATTAGAAAGTGTTAATAAAAAAAATCCTTCCCATCAAATCTCAGCAAAGCTTTTAATGTTACGAATCGATTTGAGGGACCCCCTAATGTACCAACATGAGAAACACATGAAAGTTGTTAAGGCACAATACTATGCTTTGAACAACAAAGCGGGCGCCTTCCTAGCAAGACGTTTCAAAGGTAAACGCATACAGCATAAGATACCACACATGACCCAGATGCACTCAGGCCACAAAGTTACTTCTCCTTCAGATATAGCAGAGGTATTCAGATCCTACTACTCAGCCCTTTATGACCTTAAATCAGACCCACTTACCCCCCAACCTACAACGCAAAAAATACAAACCTTTCTTGCACCTCTCTCCCTCCCCCAACTATCCATGGAGCAGTTGAACTTACTCTCCCAACCATTTATAGCAGTTGAAATCAATAAAGTTGTCTCACAATTACCGAAATCCAAAACTCCAGGAATTGACGATTTTCCTAATGAATACTATCAAAAATGCACAAACACATTGACCCCTCACTTAGTTAATATGTTTAACCTAGCAATGACTAAAGGCTACTTCCCCAAGGAAATGCTGCAGGCATTAATCACAACAATACCCAAACCAGGCAAAGATACATCTCTCCCAAGCAACCATAGGCCGATATCCCTACGTAATGCCTATTTAAAAATGTATGCCAAGGCGTTAGCCCTGAGACTATTAGACATTCTACCCTCATTGATTCACCCAGACCAAGTGGGCTTTATCAAGGGACGGCAAGCCCCGGATGCTACAAGAAGAATCTTGAACATCCTCAGATACGCTGAACTACAGAAGAAGACACCCACCTTGCTGCTCGCATTAGACGCAGAGAAAGCATTTGACCGTGTGCACTGGGGGTTCCTTAGAGAAGTCTTAGGAAAATTTGGTTTCTCAGGCCCAATATTGCAAGCAATACTTGCGCTTTACACAGAACCATCAGCTAAAGTTCTAACAGCGTGTACACTCTCTAAGGAGCTCAAGATCACAAATGGTACGAGGCAGGGGTGCCCACTGTCCCCGTTGATATTTGCTCTCCTAATGGAGCCCTTAGCGCACACGGTCCGAACCTCCCAAACTATCAAAGGCATCCAGATAGGTCACACTCAAAATAAGATAGGCTTATTTGCCGATGACGTCATACTAATAGCCACGAACCCTCTCCGCTCCCTTCAAGAGTTAAAAGCATTACTCCTTAATTTTTCAGCAGTCTCCTACTATAAGCTCAATGAAAACAAATCTTATATACTAGGAGTAAATATCCCAACACCCCTTAAGCAGAAAATTCTTTCCCATTACCCATTCACATGGGCTGACTCCCACATCCAATATCTAGGCATAAACATTCCCAACTCCTCAGACAAAATTTATAAATGCAACTTTCCAAACTTTCTTAGACAAACTCCCAAAAGAACTAGCGGCTTTATCTAAATTAGAATTACTGGTCACCGGCAGAATTCACCTATTCAAAATGATAGTGCTTCCTAAACTATTGTACTTGTTCCGCACAATTCCAACCCCCATACCACAGTATTTTTTTCGGAAAACAAGCTCCCTAATTGTACGATACATATGGAACAATGAAAAACCCAGGTGCGCAACCTCCACTCTAACAAAACAGCGATACGCAGGGGGCGTAAACATTTACCACTATTACATAGCTTCCAACCTGGACCAGGCCAAAATTTTGGTGGAACCCTTCCTCCCAAAAGATTTGGTCCATGATTGAAACTCACCTCCTAAAGAACATTCAATCTAAGACACAACTACTAAATTCCCTTTATCGCAAACACATACCCAATACACCCTATCTAACTATTCAGGCAACTACCCAGGCTCTAGCTTCTCTCTCCACTAGCAACCCAACTACTAGGAGTCATCCAACTTCCCCTGGAAGGTTTAAGGGCTCACATCCCGAACATTCAACTGTCCTCCTGGGTCAGGTGTGGTATCACGATGCTCCAACAGATTGTTAAAGAAGAGAAACCTATCCCTTTTACAGACATTCAAGCCCAATATAATCTTCCAAACACGGAGCTCTACCGCTACATTCAAATCTACTCAAACAACAATTATTACCTACGGTGATTCCAATGGATGAAGACTTATATCAAGTCTTAGAAGCAAGCGACAAAGGCAAAGGTATCTCTTTTATAATAGATTGTGTAACTCCCATAACTTTACCAAAACAACCTCAATGATCAAATGGGAAAAAGACTTAAACCTAATAATACCCGTACCCCACTGGCAAAAGGCCTTCCGACAGACTTATAAAGCAACACTTTGTGTGGACCACTGGGAACTGTATCAAAAAGTAGTCCACAAGTGGTATTACACTCCTTATATACTCTCTAAGATATCACCAGAACACACTGAAAAATGTTGGAGATGTTGCGAATCCATAGGATCTCTGATCCATGTATTATGGTACTGTAAGTCCCTCAAATCCTTCTGGAACCAAGTATTCAGATTGATCTCAGAGCTCAACTCTTTACCAGTAACAGTGTCTCCATCTCAAGCCCTCTTACACACACAGCTTGACGATCTGGATAGCAAATCTAGACCGTCAATCCTGCATATCTTATTAGCAGCTAAATTACTGATAGTGAGAAAATGGGGCTCCCAAGAACCCCCCAATTTAACTGAGCTAGTAGGTGAAGTTAACAGATGTTGCACTCTAGAATATATATTTGCGATTAAGGATGACTCACTCTGGAAATTTAATAGAAACTGGTCCTCGTGGCAATCACACCCATACTACTCTAAGGTAGCCTAACCCTTGGCTGGCATTGGGAATAAAGGCTAACTACTTCATAGTTTGATTCATATAAAGCAAATAGTGGCACACAAGTATGTCCTCACAGCAAAATCCTGTGACCCCCCCCCCCCAGGGCACAGTATGTTCCCATTAGGGGTGTCGGGAGGAGTGTACCAGGTTATTCTATGCTGAATGCTACTACGCAAATTTCAATTTGTAACCTACTTTAACCACTTGACAACTGGGCACTTAAACCCCCTTCCTAACCAGACCAATTTTCAGCTTTCAGTGCTCTCACACTTTGAATGACAATTACTCAGTCATACTACACTGTACCCAAATTAAATTTTTGTCCTTTTTTTCACACAAATAGAGCTTTCTTTTGGTGGTATTTAATCACCACTGGGGTGTTTATTTTTTGAGCAATAAATGGAAAAATACCGAAAATTTTGTAAAAAAATGCATTTTTCTTTATTTCTGTTATAACATTTTGCAAATTAGTAATTTTTCTTCGTAAATTTTGGCCAAAATTTATACTGCTATATGTCTTTGGTAAAAATAACCCAAATTAGTGTATGTTATTTGGTCTTTGTGAAAGTTATAGAGTCTACAATCTATGGTGCCAAT
>BLSH010029916.1:4547280-4582972 GCA_018402905.1 Glandirana rugosa
CTCTCCTGACGTCCATATCATCCCCAACTCTAATCTCAACTCGCTTGGGATTGACATTTCAAACCCAAGCATGGTCACCGGCAGAATCCTCTCCCTACACTACCCAGAGAGCATGTGACATGCAGCACTAAGTGACTCCAGCTTATAAAGAGGCTGGGTCACATGATGCACTGGCCAATCACAGCCGTGCCATTATTATGCATGGCTGTGATGGCTTCAAAGGGCAAACCAGTGAAATGCTTGTTTATTGGCTGCCCTGCAGCTATTCAACATGCATGATCAAATACCCGAACCCAGAACTCGAACCCGAACATTTTTTCAAATGTCCAGGTTCGGGTCCGGGTCACGGACACCCCAAAGTTTGGTACGAACCCAAACTTTACAGTTAGGGTTCGCTCAACTCTAATCTCAACCCCTACTATACCTGCAGTCCTCTCCAAAACCTGCACTGAGAGGAATGAAGGTGTAGCAGTGCGTGCCACAACCAGTACTTGCAGACCGGGTAACTCTGCTGGCAGCTTGGAAGGATGCAGGACAGGGTTCAGTTTTGGAAATAGTTCCGCCACCACGCCTCCAAAAAGCTGGTGGTGATTTTGCCACATCCGTTTCCTCCACCCCCTCCTCTTCTTCTACCTCTGTGGCCTCTTCTGCATAATTGTCCTCTTAACCTGCAGTGCTCCCTAAGCGTTTGAAGGGGCTATGCAAGCAGTTATGCTAAAATATGCCATGCGGTGCTTGAGTTTGTCTGTCTTGGGCACAGGAGCCACACTGGGGAAGATATTCTTTCAGTTCTGTGGGGGCAGGTTCAGAGGTGGCTGGCGCCACGGCAGCTTGAGCCAGGAATGGTTGTATGCGACAATGGCACCAACCTTCTCTCTGCCCTCCGACTGGGACAATTGACACATGTTCCATGCTTGGCACACATCTTGAATTTGGTGGTGCAGCCTTTCTTGACCAGGTACCCAGGCTTACCAGATATCCTGAGGCAGGCCAGAAAAGTCTGTGGTCATTTCCGGCGTTCATACAATGCCAGTGCCCGGCTGGCTGACATCCAGCTGGAATTCAACCTGCCCAACAACCGCCTCATTTGTGACATGCCCACCAGGTGGAACTCAACATTGGCAATGCTGCAGTGGCTGCACACAAAGCAGAGGGCCATCAATGACTACCTCTGTGAGCATGGCACAAGGACAGGCTCAGGGGAGCTTGGCTTTTTTTCACCACGTCAGTGGCTAATGATCAAGGATGCATGCACTGTCCTGTCACCATTTGAGGAGGCCACAAGGATGGTGAGCAGCGACAATCCATGCATCAGTGACACTGTCCCACTAATATTCCTTCTGGAGCACACGCTTCGTGGAATCATGGACAGTGCACTTGAGGCAGAACAGAGGGAGGAAGAGGACTTCCTTTCCTCTCAAGGCCCCCTTTATGCAGAGAGCATTCCTGCAGAGCCACCAAACACATGGGAGGAGGAGGAGGATTGTGTCAGCATGGATGTGGAGTATAATACGCAGCAGTCTTCAAGGGATCATAGTTTTCAGGCCCTAGAAACCCAAGGAGTTGTACGTGGCTGGGAGGAGGTAGTTCCTGATAATGTCATCCTCAGTGACCAAGAGAACACTCATGCCTCCTCAAACCTACGCTGCATGGGCTCCCTGATTCTGAAAAGCCTGCGACAAGACCCTGGCATTTGTGGTATCAAGGAGAGGGATCATTACTGGCTGGCAACCCTTCTTGATCCTCGTTACAAGGGTAAAGTTGCAGAACTCCTCCTGCTTGCGCAGAGTGTGCAAAGGATGAAACATCTTCTGGATACCTTGAAGAAAAGTTTGTGCAACGCCTTTCCAGACCCTGGGAGGTTACCATGTCCTGCTGCTGGCCCTTGACAACGTGTTTCTGTTGCTTCGGTCGTTCAGAGGCAGAGTGGTGGAGCAGGTGGCCGGCTGAGCGATGCCTTTAAACATTTTTTCAGTCCTCAGCACCCAGTCATGATAGGTTCAAGCAACCATAATCAGCATCTGCATTATATGGTGCAGGAATATATAGGGGCAAGAGCAGACTTGAAGACAATTCCAACTGAGCATCCACTTAGTTACTGGGTCTTGGGGATGGACCACTGCCCGGAACTTGCTCAATATGCAATTGAGCTACTGGCCTGTCCTGCATCAAGCATGCTTTCTGAACGGACATTCAGTGCTGCTGGAGGGTTCGTAACCAATCAAAGAGTGCACCTGTCCACAGACTCGGTTGATAGGCTCACATTTATAAAAATGAATCAGTCCTGGATCAGCAGCTATCGAGCCCCGGATGCTGATGCAACTGATTAAATTTGCTAGGGATCTGGGATCCCTTGAAGACTGCCACTGCTCCTATCCCTCCTGTTCATAATCTAGAACAATATTTTGTATTTAGGGCACCAGCAACACCCAAGACACAATTTTTCTGCACCTGGTTTACAGGGGAATGCCATAACAATTTTTAAACTAATTTAAAACACCAGGCCCTGTTCCTCCGTCCAATAAGAGTAAATGCAAGGGGTTAAAGTGTTCTGGCTTAGCCAGCACCCAAGGCCCAATTTTTCACCACCTGTTTGACTGGGGGCTTTCGTCACAATTTCTAAACTAATTTACAACATCAGACCCAATTCCTCCATCCAACGAGAGTAACTGCAAGGGGTTACAGTGTTCTGGCACCGCCAACACCCAAGGCCCAATTTTTTGCCACCTGTTTGACTGGGGGGATTTTGTCACAATTTGTAAACTAATTTACAACATCAGGCCCAGTTCCTCCGTCCAACAAGAGTAACTGCAAGGGGTTACAGTGTTCTGGCACCGCCAACACCCAAGGCCCAATTTTTTGCCACCTGTTTGACTGGGGGCTTTCGTCACAATTTTTAAACTAATTTACAACATCAGGCCCAGTTCCTCCATCTAATAAGGGATGAGAATGGCGCCAAAAGAACACTGGGGAACCCTTAAGTGCCTGTAAGCAGTCAATAAGGTAGGGAGTACATACGAGATTCAAAGGAATGTATAACATAAAACCAGAGATAAAAACAATGATAAGTTAGTGCATATCAAGAGACCATGTACATCCATAAATCAGAGCTAAAAGTCCATGTGAAAGGATGTGACTCCAGTGGGATGGATCCGCACCTAGGGGCAGCTGCCTGAAGAGCAGAATCAACTCTGTAGGAATAGGAGAAGGGGGGAGACAGGAGCGCCAGACCTAAGTGCAGTATGCCATCAGAGAATTTATTAAAAACAAGCTAAATGCATAATCACAGGTGTGAATAAAAACAAGCACATCATAAGTCCGGGCCCAGGGCCGTGTCACTTGTTCCAAGGCTGTGGTCTTGCTGGGGGTGCATATGCTGATGAGCAGATGGAGGCTGTGCTGTGGTGGAATGCACTGGGAGCAAGAAGAACCAGAACCAGGAAGTCCCGTGGACAGGAAGTGACGTTGGTGCTGTATCAGGCCAATGGGATGACGCGTTTCAATGGACTCTGCATTTTCCTCAGATGCTGCCCTACTCAGGAGCAAGGGGGACTGTTATAGGCTGCCTTGGGGGGCGGGATCTAATCCTCACTGAGCAGAGGCAAGCCCACAGTTAACCTCATGTCCCGTCAGTGTATAGGCTAAAAGACATGAACACTGGACTATAAAGCGATCAGATAAAAATAAAGTAAATGGATCACTATTACTAATTTCTGCTAAGATTGCATAGGTATGCATGAGTTAACATTATATATCAATCATTTTACACAGAGGTAAATCCATATCACATAAGTATAGGTCCGTTCAGTCATACCAAAGAAAAAACATTTTATAAAATCCTAACGCCTGAGTAGATTTGTGAGTATATATGTATAATAACAAAGTGAGAGTAGACGGAATCAAAATAAATCTTAATTGTGAAGTGTGGAGCTGCAACTTCCTACTAAGGATTATTATCTCAGTTCTTCTAATGGAATTGGACACTTATGATTCTATCATGGACATGGGAGTGCATGATATCTGCAATGAATTCACATGTAATTAGATTACTATTCCACAAAGTAAATGTCTATGCGACTATATGCGTGCGTGGATGTCTATAATCTATATCTATGCGATTATATGTTCATGTGACTATTCAACAAACTACATTTTATGCAACTGTGCGTGCGTGGATGTGTGGTGGCACACCTCTCCAGAGTATAGATTTATGTGACTATATGTGCATGCGACTATTCAACAAAGCATATTTTATGCGACTCCGTGCGTGCATAGAGGTGTGGTAGTACACCTCTCCAGAGTATATATTTATGCGACTATATGTGCATGCGACTGTTCATCAAATGTTATTTCATGCGACTGTATGCGTGTGTAGATGTGTGATAGCACACTTCCCACATGCCATGGTAAGACTCCTGTGCGCAGAGTGTGATAAAGGCACAACATGTAAGAGTGTGCACACCATCTGTATGTGTGCATACATGCAAGTCCTAGAAGACTGTGTCTATCCTTATTTCTTCATTCAACCCTGACGGCGCCAAAGAATTCAAGGTGTAAATCCAAAAAGTTTCTTGGCTACACAGTCTGCAAAATCGCTCAGCTGGGGGGTATTTATCAGGTATAGACTCAATCACCCATACTTGGAGGCCCTCCACAGACTGGGAGTGATGTTTGGAGAAGTGGCGGGGGATGCTGAGTTTAGGGTTTTCTTCTATTACAGACCTGCGATGTTCGCCGAACCTGGCTCTGAGAGTCCGTATGGTTCTCCCAACATAATATAGGCCACAGGGGCAGCTCCACACTGCACAGTTAAGATTTATTTTGATTCCGTCTCCTCTCACTTTGTTATTATACATATAGGGGTTGATTTACTAAAGCTGGAGAGTGCAAAAACTGATGCAGCTTTGCATGCTAGCCAATCAGCTTCTAACCTCAGCTTGTTCAATCAAGCTTTGACAATAAAACCTTCAAGCTAATTGGTTTCTGTGTGGAGCTGCACCAAATTTTGCACTTTCAAGCTTTAGTAAATCAACCCCATATACTCACAAATCTACTCATGGTGTTATGATTTTATAAAATATGTTTTCTTTGGTATGACTGAACGGACCTATACTTATGTGATATGGATTTACCTCTGTGTAAAATGATTGATATATAATGTTAACTCATGCGTACCCATGCAATCTTAGCAGAAATGAGTATTAGTGATCCATTTACTTTATTTTTATCTGATCAATTTACAGTCCGGTGTTCATGTCTTTTAGCCTGTACACTCCAAGATGAGACACGGGGTTAACTGTAGGCTTGCCTCTGCTCGGTGAAGATTAGATCCCACCCCCCAGGCAGCCTATAACAGTCCCCCTTGCTCCTGAGTGGAGCAGGATCTGAGGAAAATGCAGTGCATTGAAACGTGTCATCCCATTGGCCTGATACAGCACCGACATCACTTCCTGCCCAGAGGACTTCCTGGTTCTGGTTCTTCCTGCTCCCAGTGCGTTCCACCACAGCACAGCCTCCATCTGCTCATCAGCATACGCACCCCCAGCAAGACCACAGCCCTGGAACAAGTGACACGACCCTGGGCTCGGACTTCTTATGATGTGCTTGTTTTTATTCACACCTGTGAGTATGTATTTAGCTTGCTTTTAATAAATTCTCTGATGGCATACTGCACTTAGGTCTGGCGCTCCTCTCTCCCCCCCAGTTCCTCCGTCTAACAAGAGTAACTGCAAGGGGTTACAGTGTTCTGGCACCGCCAACACCCAACACCCAATTTTTTGCCGCCTGTTTGCCTGGGGGCTTTGGTCACAATTTGTAAACTAATTTACATCAGGCACTGTTCCTCCGTCTAACAAGAGTAACTGCAAGGGGTTACAGTGTTCTGGCACCGCCAGCATCCAAGGCCCAATTTTTTGCCACCTGTTTGACTGGGGGATTTTATCACAATTTTTAAATGAATTTACAACAACAGGGCCGGCGCCAAAATCTTTTTAAAAAATGATATGGGGTTCCCCCCAAAATCCAAACCAGGCCCTTCAGGTCTGGTATGGATTTTAAGGGGAACCCCATGCAAAATGTAAAAAAAAAATGGCGTGGGGTTCCCCCAAAATCCAAACCAGACCCTTATCTGAGCACGCAGCCCTGGCATGGCAGGAGGGGGTGGGCACGAACGAGCACCCCCTCCGAACGATAACAGGCCACATGACCTAAACATGGGGAGGATGCTGTGAGTTTGCCCCCAAAGCATCTTGTCCCCATGTTGATGAGGAGAAGGGCCTCATCCCCACAACCTTGGCCAGTGGTTGTGGGGGTCTGCGGGCAGGGGGCTTATCAGAATCTGGAAGCCCCCTTTAATAAGGGGGCCCCCAGATCCCGACCCCCCCATGTGAATAGGTATTGGGTACATTGCACCCCTACCAATTCACCAAAAAAGGAGTGTAGTGGTAAAAAAAACAAGAGGCAGTTTTTGACAAGTCCTTTATTGTGTAAAATAGCTCTTTTCTTCTTTCTTCCTCCATCTTCTCCTGGCCCGGTCCTTCTTCTGGTCTTCTGCTTCTTCTTTCAGTCTTCTTGCTTCCTCTCTTCATCTTCGATCTTCATCTTCTCCTTATAAAAGAACTGTCATTGTGAAGACCACTTATTCTGGGAGACATGCAGGGGCCAGGCTGCAGCAGCGAGGAGAGCGGTGGCGGTGAAAGAAGAAGAAGATTGAAGATGAAGAGAGGAAACAAGAAGACTGAAAGAGGAAGCAAAAGGACCGGGCCAGTAGAAGATGGAGAAAGAAGAAAAGAGCTATTTTACACAATAAAGGACTTGTCAAAAACTGCCTTTTGTAACACTACACTCCTTTTTTGGTGAATGGGTAGGGGTACAATGTACCCCTTACCTATTCTCATAGGGGGGGGTGGGATCTGGGTGCCCCCTTATTAAAGGGGGCTTCCAGATTCTGATAATTCCCCCCGCCCACAGACCCCCACAAGCACTGGCCAGGCTTGTGGGGGAAGAGGCTCTTGTCCCCATCAACATGGGGACAAGGTGCTTTGAGGTGGGGGTGGCAGAGCCCCCCTCCCCCAAACCACCCATACTCCTCATGTTGAGGGCATGTAGCTTGGTACGGTTCAGGAGGGGGGGTCGCTTGCCCACCCCCCCCATCCTAACCGGCCAGGGCTGCATGCTCGGATAAGGGTCTGGTTTGGATTTTAGGGGGAACCCCACGTCAATTTCTTTTAAAATGGAAATGTCATTTTGCTCTGGCTATGTTCTGCACCTCACAGAGATGTGCCCTTTTACACATAGGCACAAGGACACCCCCCAGGCACAATATTTAAAGGATTTTGTCAAATTTTTTTCACTTTAAGCATTATTAACCTCTTGCCGACCACAGTCTGACGGCGACAAGATGGCACGATATCGCAAACCCCTGTCATATGATGGCGGCTGCGAGATCCCGCACTGTGAGCGCGCTCGTGTGCTCACTGTGTTCTGGGGGAGCCAGGGAACGGGTAGGGAGGACTCAATTGCTGCCGGCTACATGCGATGGCCCCCCGCATTGAAATAATGGAGGTCCGTGTAAGGAAACACGGATCTCCGTTCTGACAGAGGGGCAAGGGCTGTGATCACAGGCTTCATGTATATGGAAGCCGTGATCACTCCCCTCCCCCTGCCAGCCCAGCCCCCATCACACCCAGGGAACACAGTTAACCCTTAGAGTGCCCCCTGCAGGTTAACCTCTTCACTTACAATGGCATTTACACAGTAAACAGTGCATTTTTATAGCACTGATCTCTGTATAAATGCCAATGGTCCCAAAAAAGTGTCACATGACCGCATAATTGTCAGTTAAAGTGACGCAGTGCTGAATTGCAAAAAGTGCTCTGGTCCTAAAGTGTGAAATCCTTCCAGGGCTGAAGTGGTTAAAATCACTGCTCCTGAAAAAATGAGTGATTTAAAAACTTTTTTTCCATTAATACATGTCCCCTAGGACAGGACCCGGGTCCCTATACACTTTTTATGGCAATAACATTGCATATAAGCCTTTAAAATGAGCACTTTTGATCTTTCATGTTCACAGCAGGAGCTGGGGCCGCATGCTAGCACCCTAAACCTGGAAGTTGGCAGCGAGGTACAGGTACATTGCTTTGCCCACAGCGACTGCTTGCCTGCAGTAGGTTGTGGGCGGGTGGTTGGCAAGTAGTTAGAAAAAATGTATACAAAATTGTGTGAAACATTCAAGAAGGTATAAAAAAAGATATCTTCAAGCAAAAGCACAAGAAAACATGTATTGTCAATACATATTTTTGGACATTGGTTGTCTATTGCTGTATGAACAAGAAAAATAGTCTATACGTTTTCTGATTATGCTACAATAAGTCACACATGTATTTAATGGGGATGAGGTTCAGGTTTTCCACTACTATGGGTTAGAGATGAATGCTGCAGGTTTGAGAGTCTCGGTCCCCACAAATTTATGTGCAGATTTTTTTTTTAAAACCATATTGCACTGCATGGCTAATGAATTAGGGTAAGCAGGCTTAGAATAGCCAATAAGGAGGCTTTTGGATAAGTCAGCCCTCTTACTATAATAAAAGGGCCACAAAACTTCCAGAGTGTCAGTATATTGGAAGCTACTATAGGGATAGGACAGGGAAAGCAGACAGACTGCATTGAGAGCCCTTTGTAATTTCAGGACTAGCCTTGTTCAATATTGTCCTGCTGCTGGCCAATTGTACACTTCTTTGTAATCTGCTGTCTCTTCATTCTTTAATATAACACCTGGCTTTTGTCTATTGGCTAATATTACATCAGCAAAAAAGTTCATGTGCGAGTAAAGGCAGGCGTCAAAATACTTTTGACAGTATAGTGTATGTATGAATATTCTGACAAGGAAAAAAAAGTGAGTGAGGAATGACTCATCACTGTACTCACACTGCTGCTCCTTTACTGTTCATTCTTAAGCAAGCCATACATTATGCAATTTTCTTTCCTTCAACCATGGGTTTCCAGCCATCAGAATACAATGATCACTGCCAGCAGCTTTACTGTAGCTGAAAAAAACCTGACAGGCTGGTTGTACTGAAGTCGATTGATTGATCGACTTCAGTACAACCAGCCTGGCTATACATGGATTCGAAAATCCTGATGAATGGCAAACTTCAATGTACTACTGGGCAATTTCTATCTGTTGGTTAAAGCAGGCCTATTACTGGGTGTAGTTGTTGTGAGTAGGATAAGCTAATTAAATAAATCAATTTCACAGCAAAATAGGTGCTATGAGTGTACACTGTGCATGGACTGTCTTTTACTTTTTTTATTTTTCTTAACACCATGTATCCTCCAAGCATGTTATTTAAAGCATTTGCTTTTTTTCAACGATGACCTCAAAGCCACATGAGAAGACCCTCTTCCCCAAACACTATTAAAAATAAAACATTTGTTTTGCATAGGAACGTGTCTCCCATGGCAGGTCCCAGTATCAGGACCTGGATCATCTGCTGCTGGCACTGTGCTTCCCAGAATGGAAGGATGTAGTTCCAGTGTTCACCCGTGCGTGTCCTCCCACAGCTAGCAAATCCTAGTAATCAGTTTTCACCCGATGATGGCTGCTGGGAGAATATTTAGGTCCTTTCCTACCAGTACCTCTCGCTTCACTGTTTTGCTCTGCTGCCAGAGATTGTGTACCATTTATTCTGATCCTAAACTTGATCCTGGTCTTGCCATGCACCCTGTGCCCAGCTGCCTTGTACCTGCTGCCCATCCGGATCTCAGTTTTGGTTCCACCTTCCTATCTGCTCCCTGCACCTCCAGTTTTCTCTTGCTTTTCTGTGTTCCCCATTTTGAATATATTGTATATAGTTATTGGCTCGTTAGACTTTCCATTTGTTAGGTTGTTTAATTAGGTATTCTGTCACTGGGTTTTTGGTTCACTTATATCTTTGTTTTCTGTGTGTTGGTGTTTAGATGGATTTTGGTTTACTGGAAATAAATCTTACTTTAAGTATATATGGTCTTGTTCCAGATTTCTGAGTGTTGCTACACTGTAGCCATCCTGCTGCTGATTCCTGACGCCCAGCTTCTTTTCCCTTTTTTGATTTTCTGCAAAAAAAAATGGTCACGAAGTGAAATATCTAACTCTGCTTAAAAGCTCCAGTTGATTTTGCCAAAGTAAGTAACACAGCACATGCATTTGAGGGCTTACCAAAAATATGCAACATATACTGTACATAAATACTTCAGTAGATATTGTAAGATGAAATACATGTAATAAAACATACATACTATACTTCAAAAAATAAGATGTCAACATAATACATATACGATCTGTACAAAAGTTCATAAAAAGAAGAAAGTAAAATAAAAATCATAGTGATAATAGCAGTAATAATAACAACAACAGCAAATAGCGTTAGATAACGTCAAAAGCTAATAGCAGTAATAAATAATACTAACAACAATAATGGTAATAAATATGATCAGATGAATAAAATATTATACTTATTAAGTGCATAAAAACATGTTTTTACAATTGTGTATACAGAGGTTTATATATTTATGTGTATATGAGGTCCAGGTTCAGGTTTGCCACTACTATGATGTTGCCACACTTTTCCTCAAATAAGACCTTATTTGGAGGGAGAAAACCAGGACTATGCCTTCTGAGTAGTCTTGACTAGCCATAATATAATGCCTCTTAAAAAATACTTACATGCGCTCTTTGGCTCTTTAGGCTTCATAAATTGAATGATTAAAGAGTGGCTTGTACATCTGTCCCTGGATGAAATGTATAAGACTAACAATTGCACCTTGAGAGAATAATAATGTATGTCCTTGTTTAGAACTCTTGACAAAATCTCCAGAATATCCCCAACCAATTCTTTCAAAGAATTAAAATCCAAAGGAGATGCAAGTAAGTAAAGTAAAGAATACTTAACAGTTACAAAACATAAGTAGGTGCTATTTATTTTCCTAGATTTAAACAAAGGCCTGATGGTCTTAGGAGAGAAGCTTAACTGGGAGAGTGCCTTCCTCTCCAATTCTCCATGCCATCAAATGCAGATGGCATTGATCCGGATGAAGATAATTTCATTGGATCAGAAGATCTCTTACTGGTGGCAACAGTTAAGGTGGGGTGACAGATATTTTAAACATCAAAGGGTACGATGGTCTTTTGGGCTAATAAGGAATAAGTGCTGTGGCCTCCACTTCCTCAATTTGAATTTTCTGTAGAACACGCAAGATAAGACTCATCAGATTGAACACATACTGTAAACTAGTGGGAAATCCAAAGTTAGCGACAAAGCATCCTGACCAGGGACATTCAGGTATCTAAACCAGAAATAAAACTGTGATAGCTGGTGATTGGTTTCAAAAGGTGTATGGTCTATCATTGGGGTATCTCACTGTTTTAAAGCCTTCTGAAAAATATTAGAGCTCAGAATTCACCACTTGTTCCTGTTCACGAAACAGAGACTCAGGGAATCCACCATCTGGTTCTCTACTCCTAGAAGGTAGCAGGCTTACATGACTGACTAGAACATGACAATTCCACTGGAAGTTGTGAATGGCTCCTCGTATTCCCTTATCTGGACATATCTGAGACTGCTGTCTTTTTCATTATATACTAAGTTCATCTTTAGAGAAAAAAATAATAACTGCACATATTTTTGCAGAAAATAATGTACATTTATTATTTTTTTCTGCAGGAGCCTGGAAAGCATTGCACCCCTGATCAGTAGATCATGGGCTTTGTGTTTGAAAACTGAAGGACATGTCAGTGGACAATGAGAGCTCTCATCAGTGCCCCACAGCCCATTGAAACTACAAGTCTGTATGCTGCAGTGGAAAATGGTTTATTTGCTCACATGAATCTGTGAATTAATGACGTGGCTGTGTGAGCAAAGCTATTATTAAAAAGTGTCAGTGGTTGGCAGGAGCTGGAATATGTTACATGTTCCAAAGGTGAACTTATCTTTTAACAGCAGCCTGATCTACTTTCCCTCAAGAAAGTTGGAAAAATACTTCAGCGCCTCCAGTGCCGCCTTAAGCTCAAGCCAGTTTGAGAATCTTTGTGGTGAAAATGTGCCCCCCCATGGCCAGGCTTGCATCTTTTCTAAGAACTTTTTAAGGCAGATTCTGCTCCAAAGTTTACTACCTCAGATCTTGACTGACTCTTGATGGAAGGATTCACTTAAACAGGGTTGATGTACTAAAGGCAAATAGACTGTGTACCTTTGCAAGTGCAGTTGCACTCTTCAAGTGAAGTTGCTACAGAGCTTAGTAAATGAGGTAAAGCTTCACTTTACAAAGAACACCCAATCACATGCAAGGATAAAAAAAAGCAAACAAAAAAAAGATCTTGTTCATTCATTGCTCCATTGCACCGTGATCCTACCTCTCATACTGACTATGTTCGACTGCCTGCAGCAGGTTTACCCTGATGGTCACATGTACTCCAGCTAACGAGTCTCATGCCAACATCAGCGCTTTGTCTTAGCTATGACTAAGCATTTATGTTGGCATGCGACATGTTAGCTGGAGTGCTATGGTCCCTTGAACGTAGTGTGGAGAGTCTTTCTTGAATATGTCTAAGGCTGGGTTCACACCTATGCGAATTGGATGTGGCTTAAACCACCTCCAATTCACAGGACACTTGAAAACACATAGTTTTCAATGTGTCAGGTTTTCATATGTGCGGTGCATTCGCACTCCGCATTGCACAGAAAATGTGTGCATTTCCTGTGCAATACGGTGAGAATTCCCAGCCCGTTGTGTTCAATAGGAGTGCATCTAACACAGAGATGCACTCCGCACTGAACAGGGATATTTTCCCCTGCTAGCTGCCCCTCCCCCCACAGCTGCTGCGCTGTGAGAATGGGCAGGGGCCGCCGAATGGTAGCTCCGCCCCTTCTCTGCAGTAGACGGGATGGAATTCGCACTGGGCTGGTGTGAATCCAGCCTAAATAGGGGTGATTTTATTGGATGTGCGGCCGACCAGATTCTTCTCTTCTATTAAGAATGTTGGGTAATTTGGTTTCAGTGGACACAGGCATCTTTTTATAAATTTCCATATTTATTTGCCTTTAAGGTAAATCTGGGAATTGATATCTGTGTGTGTTTTTTTCCAGACAGTTTTTTTTATATAATGCTGTTGATGTAATAAAGATATTTGCATTTAAAATGATATTTGGTAAATGCCCTAAACTTCTTTAGTTGAGAGTTCCTTCATGTTTTTAATGCAAAGTAGCACTTTGTGGCATGAGAAGTGCTGGAAGAGAGATCAGACAGTGTAAACTTCGTATACTTATACTTCCTGTGTTGTAGATAGGCTCATTCAGGGTAGCGGTCAGACAGCAACCAGATTAGAGCTTAGTAAGACCCTAAATGAGAGATAAAGCACCATTTTGGATTCCATCCAAAACTCTCTGCACTGCAATCAGTGTAATACTCTCCACATATAGGTACAAAAATCAAAGAGAGCCTCCCATAGCATAAAAACCTCTAGGGTAACAGTTTATTATAAAAGTAATGCTCTTACTTTCTAAAATTCCACGCCTTTAATCAATAAAATGTCACAAGGCGGATGCCTGCACGCTGCATACTGCACCTCTATTTGCCCGCACCGTTAGGTTACACATCTGACATCCAACACAGTTGCTGTGTAGTCACACCCCAACACGTTTCATCACTTCTGACTTCGTCACAGGGGGTCACTGTAAAGTGAAAGGGGTATATTGAAGTGAAATAAGTAGAAAGTTATTTTGACTTTTGAATTATTTGACCCCTTGCCTTCAGGTGCAACTTAAATAAGAAGCCCTCCATATTTTCCTCCAAAAAAGGAATAGTCTACCAATTACATTTTTTTGTAGCAAGCCAACAACCACAACCACTTAATGGGTCACTTATCCAACAGCTATTTCCAGAGTTACCAGGGCCATGGGGTACCTTCAGCTGTCACCATTGATGCAGGAATCTCCAATGCTATGGCTTTACAAATGTCTCAGGTTTACCAGACTTCTTTGCAATTTTTACTGGTCACGGTTAACACCACACATTGGACGGGCAAACAGAGAGAGGGATCTGATTACGCTGCAGTCCATAGACAACAGTTTCAGTGGGAATAGGACCAGTTCTCAGCCTCAGCAGCTCAGCACTGGGCAGCCTTGGACAGTTAGTGCTTAAGTTTTTTGTGGTGATGAGGGCTTCCAACTCAGTGCAGTGGGTGATGAGGTCAGCAACCAGTCCAGTTGTGAGGTAGCTTTCAAAGCTTACTAAGTGCTCGTTTGCTGTGTTGGGATTAGCATACTGCTGTAAGTTCCATGGCAGGGCCTACAGTATATGGTCTATTGGTGCCCATTCTGTGACCTGGGCCAATGACAAGGGCTCTGGCATGAGCCAATTCTTTTCAAAATGTGATCAAAGTATGCATGCTGGGCATCTCAAAGGGCACCAGGACTCCTGCCTACTGTTTCTTGGGCCACTATTCCCACTCCCACATGTACTGTTGCAAAGTGGCAGACCTGGGCAAATCACCGTAATGTAAACAGACAGATCCCCGTTCTGTCAGGGAAGTAGAGAGAGACCTGCTGTTCCTTCTACTCAGGAACAGCGTTCTCTCTCTACTCCCTACTGTCCCTACAGTTAGAATCACCTCCCAGGGAACATAGTTAACCCCTTGATCGCCCCCTGGTGTAAACCCCTTCCCTGCCAGTGACATTTATACAGTAATCAGGGTATTTTCAAAGCTCTGATCACTGTATAAGTTTCAATGGTCCCAAAAAAGTGTCAAAAGTCTCCGATCTGTCCGCTGCAATGTCGCAGTCCTGCTAAAAATCGCTGATCACTACCATTACTAGTAACTAAAAAAATTAATTATAAAAATGCCATAAATATATCCCCTATTTTGTAGACGCTACAACTTTTGCGCAAACCAATCAATATATGCCTATTGCATTTTTTTTTACCAAAAATATGTATAAGAATACATATTGGCCTGAACTAATACATTTTTTTTACATTTTTTTGGATATGTATTATAGCAAAAAGTAAAAAAAAGTTTTTTGTTTTTTTTTTAAATTGTCGCTATTTTTTTATAGAGCAAAAAATATCGCATAGATGATAAAATACCACCAAAAGAAAGCTCCGTTTGTGGGAAAAAAGGACGTCAATTTGGTTTGGGTGTAGCGCTGCATGACAGCAAAATTGTCAGTTAAAACAACGCAGTGCTGTATCGCAAGAAATGGCCTGGTCACTAAGTGGTTAAATCCATTCGAGGGTTAAGTGGTTAAACCGCTGTATGGTCTTGGCCATCGTGCTGCAGCTCAGTTTCAGGGTCTTGGTAATCTTCTTATAGCCTAGGCCATCTTTAGGTAGAGCAACAATTCTTTTTTCAGATCCTCAGAGAGTTCTTTGCCATGAGGTGCCCTGTTGAACTTCCAGTGACCAGTATGAGAGTGAGAGCGATAACGCCAAATGTAACACACCTTAGGCCTTGTAACACTAACGAGTCACATGACACCAGGGGGGGAAAATGACTAATTGGGCCCAATTTGGACATTCTCACTTAGGGGTGTACTCACTTTTGTTGCCAGCGATTTAGACATTAATGGCTGTGTGTTGAGTTATTTAGAGGGGACAGCAAGTTTAAACTGTTATACAAGCTGTACACTCGCTACTTTACATGGTAGCAAAGTGTCATTTCTTCAGTGTTGTCACATGAAAAGATAGAATAAAATATTTACAAAAATGTGAGGGGTGCACTCATTTTGTGAGATACTGTACACGCCAAGTGTGTCTTGGACTGTTTCCCTGTACCCTGTTGCATCTGTTTGTGTGTAAGAATATACCAAATGTCTCTTAATAGGAATTCAGCCTGTTATAAGAGGATCGGAGTATGAAAGTATGGCTTATATATCATTTTCATTAGGGATATTAGAATACAGGCGGTCCCCTAGTTATGAACATCCGACTTATGAACGACTCCTACTTACAAACGCAGGGAGACAACAGGAAGTGAGAGGAAATCTCCCCCTAGGAAGGGAAATTCACTCCTGTAAGAGTTGTTATGGGAAAAAGGAGTCTCCACTGATGCTTTATCACCAAGGTTTGTTTCCACAACACCTCAAAATTTTCAAAATCCAATTATCATTGGGACAGGAAGTGAGGTGAAATCTTCTGAACAGAAACATAGACAGCAAAACAAACATTACAGGAGTGCTAACCCTTCCCTATGCTATCCAAAAAGCTTAAAAATATTTGTTTTGGCTGAAGCTACACTTAAAAAATGTACCTGTTCCGACTTACAAACAAATTAGACTTATGAACAAACCTACAGTCCCTATCTTGTTTGTAACCCGGGGACCGTCTGTACAGATAAACCAGTTATAGTTCCCACCCTAGGTAATGTTCTTTATAGTCCATAGGTCCATAGTATCCTTGACGCAGGATGGAAGGTTTCCAAGAACTTCAGGAGATGGTGGCCTATGAACTGTGAAACATTTGGAACTATGGATTTGATCCCACCAGAAATGATCTTTCTACCTGGGATTGAGTAAGGACTTATGATTTTTTTTTTATGACTAAGGATTTTTAATATATAGTAAATTGAATTATCTTCTCTGGGGTTATTTGCTCTGAGGAATTCTGCCACATTCTTGGCAATTAGGTTATTGGTAGAGATGTTCCAAACAACCCCTCATCCGGTTCGTGCCAGAACTCTCGAACATCACAAAAGTCCAGACCCAAACTGTTTGGGGTGTCTTGCTGCAGCAAAACTGACATATAAAGAAAAAAAACTTAAATTGATTTTCCCTGCAAGCTTTATTTTGTAAACAACGGCTTGGGGAGCCAGTCTGTATGATGTAAATAAGAAAGTTTTGCACCACAGTGAGCAAGCCTTATGTGAAGAAGCCAAATCATAGTACACTCAGGCCAAGATTAACATTTTTTTAGAAAAAGGCTGGTGTTGCTTTTGCAGACTTTGGATAGAAGTAACAGGTAGGGAAAAATTGGGCTTTGGGTATTGGTGGTGCCTTTGCACGTTAACCCTATAGAGGTACCCTTGATGAAAGCAAGAATTGGCCTTGGTGTAAAAAAATTTAATTTGATGCCCTGTTCAAAGAGGTGTGGAAAATTGGTCTTTGGGTGTTAGTGGTGCCTTCACACCGTAACCCTATAGAGGTATTCTTGATGAAAGCAAGAATTGGCCTTGCTGTAAAAAAATGAAATTTGATGCCATGTCAAACAGTTGCGGAAAAATTGATCTTAGGGTGTTGGTGGTGCCTTCACCCCGTAGCCTTCTAGATGTACTCTTGATGAAAGCAAGAATTGGCCTTGCTGTAAAAAATCAAATGTGATGCCCCTGTCACGCAGTTGCGGAAAAATTGACCTTTGGGTGTTGGTGTTGTCTTCACCCTGTAACATTGTAGAGGTACTCTTGATGAAAGCAAGAATTGACCTTGGGTGTTAATTGTGCCCATGAAACCTATACCAAAAAAATTACTTAAGAATGAAATCAACACGGGGCGTGGCGTAGGGTGTCTTGAGCGGGAGCTCCTCCGTGCATTACTCCTGAACAGTGAAATCCTGCACTAATCCTAACCGGTTTTTGGCTTACTAACTCACCCCTAAGACCTGCACACTCACCTGATCATGATGTCTCCTCCGAAGCGGGCGTCTGAGGTATTCCAGAAGCTGGACAGGTTCCGCCATGAGGAGAGGGAGACGGCAGTGGAAAATGGCGCAGAGGCCCCCACGACATCCAGACCTCATGTAGATACAGACAGGGTGCTCGAGGCCATATCTCAATGTCAATCGACCCTCACCTCAAAGATCGATGAGGTGAAAATAGATATTTCCCTGCTGCGTGAGGACCTGCAGAAGGTACGGGAGCGTGTGTCGGAGATGGAACGCCGCATCAGAAAGGTAGAAGACGACGTCCCTCAGCTACAACACTCCACCGAACAGCTCCAGCACCAGCTCCACACCCTGGTGCAAAAGCAGGATGATATGGAAAACCGGCTAAGGCGGTGCAACCTCCACTTCGTTGGCCTGCCAGAGGGCGCAGAGGGCACAGATCCCCCAGCCTTCTTGGAGCAAATTCTGGTCACCGCCTATGGGAGAGAGGCCTTCTCCTCCACGTTTGTTATAGAACGCGTTCATCGCATGGCTGCTCAACCTCCTCCTAGTGGAACGGCACCGCGCACCTTCATTGCTAAGCTCCTGAATTACAGGGATCGGGATGCGGTGCTACGGCTTACACGCATGAAGTGCAACATACTGTTCCGCAGCGGCCATGTGTCTGTATACCCGGATTTCTCAGCGCAGGTCCAGCGCCATCGGGCACAGTTTGTGGTGGCCAAGCGACAGCTTCGTGTCAAGAATCTGAAGTATGCGATGCTATATCCCACCAGGTTGAGGGTCATGGGAGATGACCGAGTACACTTTTTCGAAGACCCTGAATCAGTCATTGCCTGGCTGGAACGCCGTAATGTCACGCACAGACCTCCATCGTGATCCGTACTTATCTCTGGGCCACATCATCAATGCTGTGCTGTCTGTGGATCCTGATCAGGCCTAACCACCTGCATCTAAATGTGAGTTTTTTGTTTTTTGCCTGCTCCGCATCAACCCCCTCTCTGAACAGCCAAATACTGGAACACTTCCCACATGAACACTGTGCCATGAGTGTTCTCCCCCTTCCTTTCATATTGTGCCCAGTCTTGGGGCCTAAGGGGCCCCCCGCGTTGTTAGCTTTTCACCTACACTCTGAGTTATATGCTACGGACAGACTGCTCTCTATAATTTGGTCCCCTATGCTAACGTACATTCTACAGAGGATGTTCGTCCCCAGCCGCACTATTGTAGTGTGGCAACCCTGTTTTGTTACTAACATTTGCAACGATGCACAAGTGAAGTTTCCCTGGCCAGCACTTCTCCACAGGCTGCTCTGTATGATTGGGGGAAGGCTGTTCTGCTGCTGGACCAGAGACTCTTCGGCATGGATCCTTACATTGAACTCTTTTTCTTTGGTATTTCTTGCCCTTTTTTTTTCTCAAGTTAGGGTTTTGTTCCGGAAGTTTCTGGAACCTTTGAAAATGCACCTACAGTCTATGCTATGTGAAAGGGTTAATATACAGTCAATACTTTCTACACCTTGGACAATAAGTGTCATTCAAATCTGGGTATATAAGCTTTGCAGGGACGGGATTACCGAGTTGGTTTGCCTTATATATGTGGGGATGATGCCTGATTGATTGCATTGATTGGAGACGCCCCTCATGCTAGGTCCATTGATTTTCTTGCTCTGCGCCTGGGTGTCCGTCTGGGCCCACTTCCTATATCTGCCTCAACATGGCCCCTGTCAGACTGGTGATATGGAATGTCAGGGATTACGGGCTAGACCCAAATGCATTGCTGTCCTTTCCCACATTAAATCATTGCGGGCAGACATAATTGTGCTACTAGATACACACGTGACTGGGTGTACCAGGCTCCATACAGCCCACACTCTCAGGGTTTGGCGGTTCTCATTGCCAAACATGTACAATTTCAGTTACTAACACTGCAGACGGACCCCCAGGGCAGATATATATTCATGCATGTAACGGTGAATGGGCTGGAGATCTTATTGCTTGCCCATTATGTTCCTCCCCCCTTCCAGTTAGCTATTATCAACGATGGGCTAGACTTCATGGCACTACATCCTGTTGCCCCTGCTTTTTGGATGGGGGGACTTTAACATGGTGGTGGACCCTATCATGGACAGACTGTCCCGAGACACCCCTGGTGCTGACCCGCCAGGATTCACATGACTCGGACGGGTCATGAGCGAGTTCGCACTGGTGGACACTTGGAGACATAAGTTCCCCTCCTCCCGGGCGTACTCGTGCTTTTCTGCATCCCACTCCACCATGTCGCGAATAGACTACATCTTTGTCTCCTCCTTACTTCTACCGTGGCTCCTGGAGGCGGGATTCGGAACCCGAGTGTTGTCGGATCACTCACCCTATTGGATTACACTTGATTTACAGACCCCCCACTCATCCCAGAGTTGGAAGCTAAACCCCTTTTGGTTTTCTGTCCTACCTAACATGGACACAATAGAGGAAGACTGGGCATTCTTTTTTAGGACTAACGAGGAGTCAGCGTCATTGGGAACAATATGGGAGATCTTTAAGCTACACGCAAAATTAATTTTAGCCACACACATCTCTTGATACAAAAACTCCTCTAAATTGGCATTACAGCAGGCAGAGGCCCACCTGGACTCTCTGGAGCGTGCTTACCAATTAGACCCTTCTCCAGATAATATCTCCTCCATGAGGGCACAGCCTCGCCTGGTTAATCATCTACACTTTGATAAAGCTAAACGTCATATATTCTTTTCCAAACAGCGCACCTACGAACACGGAGAGCGAGCTGGTAGGCTTTTGGCTTACCTTGCCCATCTAGACCATAGACAACCGGTGGTGGTGTCTCTTGCCGATCCCTGGGGACAGCAGATCACTGACCCGATACAGGTGACCAGTACATACCGCACGTTCTTCGCTGCACTATATACCTCCACGGCCCAATACACGCGGGAAGAGCTGGCCTCCTTTCTTCACTCTGTCTGCTTCCCCTCCTTG
Organism: Glandirana rugosa; assembly: GCA_018402905.1. NCBI lineage: Eukaryota > Metazoa > Chordata > Amphibia > Anura > Ranidae > Glandirana > Glandirana rugosa. The sequence goes on from BLSH010029916.1 coordinate 4,567,902, forward strand.
ACCCAGGCCCAGATGTAAACACTTGAGGCCCCAATCTCCGATATCGAAGAGGCCATTACGCAAATGGCTACGTCCAAGGCCCCTGGCACGGACGGCCTTCCATTAGAATTTTATACTCAATTTAGGACCCTGCTGGCGCCAAAGCTCCACAAACTTTACCAACACATCTTTGACACTTCTACACTCCCTGACTCCATGAAAGAGGCATTGCTTGTCCTAATACCCAAACCAGGAAAAGATCCTTCCCTTCCTGAGTCATATCGGCCAATATCCCTTCTACAATTAGATGTGAAAATTCTTGCTAAAACTCTTGCACGTTGGTTAAATAAGGTAATTCTCTCCCTGATACATATGGATCAAATAGGTTTTATGCCCAACAAGAACACTGCATTTAATTTAAGACACCTTTTTCTTAATTTGCAGGCTACCCATGAGTTTGTGGGATCAAGGGTTGTGGTTAGCCTTGAATGGGCATACCTTTGGGAATGCCTCCGCATATATGGCTTTGGCTCCAATTTTATAAAGTTGATCCAACTCCTATATCAGTCCCCCGTAGCTAAAGTCTTGGCGAATGGCAAAACATCTGACCCCTTCCCACTAAACAGAGGTACGCTCCAGGGATGCCCATTATCTCCTCTGTTATACACCCTTGCCGTGGAGCCACTGTTGATAGCCATCAGGGCCCATCCACAGATCAGGGGGCTGCATTCAGGCACTCTGACTGAAACCATCAGCTTGTACGCTGATTATATGTTACTGTACTTGGAAGATGCTGGCCCCTCTCTCATGGTGGCCCTGGAGCTCATTAAAAACTTTGGAGTGTTTTCAGGCCTACAGATTAACTGGGTCAAATCTCAGATATTGCCTCTAGACCCGGAGGCCCACAGTGTTGCGCAGGCCCTTCTTCCGCTGACACGGGTGAGTCAAATTAAATATCTGGGCGTCCTCATTACCCGTTCCCTTCCCTCCGAATACACCAGACTAAATATCGAACCACTATATAGCCTAATTAAAACCAAAACACAGACATGGGCCCGCCTCCCCCTCGGAGTTATGGGACGTATCAACCTGATAAAAATGATACTGCTCCCCAAACTCCTTCACGCTTTTTGGCATGCCCCAGCGTATCTGCCCCTTCACATATTTAAAACTATGGACTCCATTCTCAATTCCTTTGTATGAGGTAACTCCAGGCATAAATTAGCCTGGCAAGCTTTGAAAAACCCAACAGACCTGGGGGGTGTTGCCCTCCCAGACCTGGCTACTTACTATCTGGCCGCCCAGCTTTCCCATTTTTTTCACCTAGACAAAGAAGATAAGATTAGATACCTTACCCTATCCTTCTCAGGTGTCCCAATACGCATCACACACCCATTCCACATTCTATTCAGTGGTACACGAACACTGACGATGCTCGGGGGCCACAGTGCCCTGTTGTATCACCATTGTAAAATTTGGGACCTGGCACTGACCAAATTGAAGGCTTCCCCCATAAACGCACACTCGCCACTATGGGGCAATACAAACCTCCCAGAACTGCTCCTTGTACCAGATAAAGATCTATGGATTGAGAGGGAGATCGTGTACCTGTCGCAGGTGCTAAACAAAAGTGGAGTCAAATAATTTCAAGAGCTTAAGTCGACCTTCGATTTGCCCAACGTTATGGTCTTTCGCTTCCTCCAGCTCCTCCATGCACTTCAATGCCAGTTCCCTGAACGCATCCCAGACCTGATGGAGGATGATGATTGGTCAGACGTGTTGGCTTCCTGTACGAGGGTCTCCCCCAAGCTCTCTGACAGACTTACACAGTTATACATCCTGCATAGAACGTACCTTACCCCAGCCCGCATAAGCAAGTATAAGCCTCAATATGACCCCTCCTGCCCTAGATGTGATGCCCGAGACAGTTCCTTCTACCATTTAATATGGTCCTGCCCAATTCTTCAGGGCTACTGGACGCAAGTAACCCAATTCCTGCATGACGAAATGGGCTCCCCTCTAACACTCTGCCCTAGGCAATGTATTCTGGCACTGCTTCCTGACCAGGAAGAAAATAGACATCACCACACCTTCCTGCAGGAAACCCTACATATAGCCAGGCTCCTGGTAGCTAAAAAATGGCTCAGACCTGAAACACCAACTCTTAGTGAGTGGATAGCGATGGTTAATCAATCATTACCCTATAAGCAGGTGCTATATAAGCACAGAAAATGCCCATCTAAATATCACACAGTATGGGACAGATGGCTGGACTCGTCAGCCACCCCCAATGAGACAGAACTGGAGCAGGAGTAGGATATGGCTGCCTGTACTCTCAAATCTAACACCTAAATCTGTGTTAATAAAACTGCAAAGGTTATTAATTATGGTTCTGCGGATTGACACTGTATATCAACACATGACTTCTTAATTCTAATTTTTTGTAATTTTTTGCTGCTTTGAAAAGTTATGGAAGCACTTGGGTTGCTCTCTCTTTGTATGTAACTGTAGTTTTTATAATAAAAAGATATTGAATTAAAAAAAAAAAGTGCAAAAAAAATGAAAATTTTCGTACTGTCAAAATAAAAGAATTAAATCAACACCCACAAAGCTAGGCAGCCTAGACAGTCTTGCAGAGATTCAATATCCCAATAACACTTAATCAGCGACATCGACATCAGGGGCTGAGTAGTTGCTGCTAATCTAGGACTGATTCATTTTGACAAATGTCATCCGGTAAACGTAGTCTGTGGACAGATGCGCTCTTTTATCTGTCACTAAACCTCCAGCAGCACTGAATGACCATTTGGAAAGCATGCTGGATGCAGGCAGCCCAGCAGCTCAATTGCATACTGGGCAAGTTCTGGCCAATGGTCTATTCTCATGACTCAGAAACCCAGTGGATCATGGGAAAGCTCTCCATATCTGTTTTTGCTCCTAGATAATCCTCCACCATGTGTTGCAGATGCTGCCGATGGGATCCTGAAGCTGACAGCTCTGGGATCTGAGGACAAAATCATTTTGAAATGCATCAATGAGGTAGCCCTTCTCCGCTGTTCCTCTTTTGACCAACAGAAGCCTGAAAACTAGCTTTTTCATGAGACCTTAACCTACCAGAGTCTGGAAATGTGTTACATAAACTCCTTTTTAAGGTGTCATCAAGAAATTTTATTCTGTGCTCCCTCCGCAAGGGCAAGATGAGTTCTGAGACCTTCCCCTTGCAACAGTGGTCAAAGAGGGTTGCCAGCCAATAATGATCCTTCTCCTTGATGCCATGACGTCTCGAGTCCTTTCACAGGCTTTGAAGAATAAGAGAGCCCAAGCACCACCAGTTTGTGGAGGCGTGAGAAGTAGAGTCCTCGGGGTCACTGAGGATTACAGAATCTGGAATTGCCTCCTCCCACCACTAGCTGTATGGAGATGTGGCATCAAAGCAAGCTCTAGCACTGAGCCCTGTCCTGCATACTTCCTAGTTGCTAGCAGAGTTACGCAGTGTGCTGTGAACAAAACATATCATCCCTGACCATGCCAGCTGGACCATGTGTCAGAAGTAATGTGGACCGTACTGCTGCCTGCCTTACCCAAAGATGCTAAAACATTGCCTTCCACGTGATGGTACAGAGTTGAAATGGCCTTACGTGAAAAGAAATAGTGATGGGGAACCTGCCATTGTGGTACAGCACATTTTTCACATTCATGGAAGGGGGCAGAATCCACCAGATGGAAAGGCAGACTTTGTAAAGCCAACAATATGGACAAGCTGTAATTTAGACACTGGGCATGTGGGTGGCAGGGAGTGATTTTTTTTCAATGCAGCAGCTGGGCAGAGAAATTTGCCTGCTATACTCTACACATGGTGGTATGATGCTGGTAGATGTCTTGCAAGGACCTGTTACACCCTTTGCTATATCATCATCCCTGTCAGTGGAGGCTGCTGAGAGGTTATGAAATATAGCGGGGGTAGACATGAAAGGTTAGGAGTGAGTAGGAGAAGAATTGTGTCCCTTGTGTGTGGCTTTCAGGTGTTCTTACCGATGGGCTGAGTGGTGGGAGATTGAATGCCTTGTCAAGTATACGGTACCAAAATGGCTAGTGTTTTTGATATGTTTGATCTGTTTGGGTCAGAGACTGCAAATTGCAACAGTATGATCGACTGTACATGTGCTAAAAAAGGCCCACAGATCCGAGCTGTGGGAAGGGAAATAACAGCTACAAAATCTGATGGAATAGGATGGCTGCTCTCTAATTTTCCATGATGGCTGCCTCTGGAGGACATCCTGCCTCCTTGTGGTTGTTTCTCCCCCTCACTCTCCTCCTATGCGGCACCCAAGTCACATTAGTGACCTCATCATCTCCATCCTCATCATTACTGGAGCCAACTTGGCAATAGGCTGTGGCTGGGGAACATGACTGCTAACTTGTTTCTTATAAGTGTTCTTTCCTCTCTGTAGGCTCATGTTACTCCCTTCCTCTACCTCAGAACCAACATCAGAATCAAGTAATGTCTGTGCATCCTCAAGAAGCAAGTGGCTGAAGCTGTGTTCAAATAATTCAGCTGACTCCTCCATGCATGATGCTGGGGCTATGGCAGGAGTAGCTGTGGACAAGGAAGCAGAATAAGCCACTCTGGCAGCAGCGGTGGACTGCGGACTAGTGTCAGCTTGGGTCATAGAGAATGATTAGGATGAGGATGGTTTAGCAAGCCAGTCAAGCAACTCCCCTGCATGCTGTGGCTGTATAGCATGGGCAACATCACTAAACAGAGACAAATGTGCCCTGCCTGAGGACAGACCACGTCCACCTTTGCCTGTAGACACAGATGCTGCTGGCCTCTCATAGTGGCATGGGAATTTCTGCCTCTCCTTGTTGGCCTCCCAGACATGATGGAGGGGAGGCTTATTACCCAAATTTAATAGAAACTGGGAAATGTGTGGATGCACTTTATTGAATGAAAAGTACTGTTTGGTGCACATTAAACTGAGGGCTGATGCTGAAAGAAATGTAAAAAACTATTAAAAAACAAAAAAAACTAAAAAGGGGAAAACCAGCATCTCAGCCAAAGGAAAAAATCCCACTGAGTGCCCTGCAAATTTGGGTGTTCAACGAAAGGGCGAACAGACGATGTTCGGGCTGAACCTTTGCTCCACCCGAACTGTTTGCCCAACTCAATTAAAGTGTAACATTCATGTTTAAAGAGTTTTTTTGGGTCAGTGGCTAATTCCTTATAGTATATCCAGTCTTTAAGGATCCTCCTTGCTTCTTTGAGAAGTCCAACTTATTTTGAACAATAGTCCCTCCTTCTCTGTCTGTGTTTCTTATCTAAATTTCTGGATATTTTTTTTAGAATTTGTAGTGCTTGTTGATTTTGTATGTCAAGTTCTGTCCGTAGGGACTTTTATCTTGTGTAGATTGTTGATCTTGGTGAATACTAATTTTTTGATGTTGGAATGAAAATTATCTGTAAAATGAATTGGGTTGGATGTAGATGAATGTTTGATAGCTTTGACATCTTGATATAGACTGCTGGTCTTCATTTATTGAGGTTAATGGTAGATTTGTACTAAGGGATCCATTTTTTACTATAATGTCTTTGAAGCATAAGTTTACTCTTAAATGACTGCAGGTCAATTATTCAAACAGGTACAGTTTTGAAACTGAAACCGTAACACCCTTTCTTCTATAGATGTGTAGAAAATGTTGACTTTCTATTTTGTTCCTCATGTTGGGAATAGAAGGCTTTCTCTTTCTTCTAGATCCTCTGCATCCAATCCGCGTTGCCCCCTTTAGTCTTAATGAAGGGAACCTGATGAGGCTGTGGAAGATGTTGGCTACTTCTATTCCTCTTGCTTTGGCGAATGAAAATCAACTGGACCTATTAAACTTAGTTGTCACTTTCACTTCTTGACAATCTTTTTTGCAGCACTACTACAGTGACCTCTGTTGAGTTTGCTTGTTTAACAGAAAGCCACCCTCACTACATAATTATTTCTTACCCTAGTGTCCATCGCTCAACAAACACTTCAGTGTCATGCCTTATTTTTGACAGTAGTTTGCATATTAGCCCCATAAATGGCCACAATCTCCTAACATATCTCACTTCTTATAGGCATTAATGAGATTTGACACTAATTTGGGGTTCACAAAATTTCAAGCAGGATTCACCAAACAGTTGAAAATTGAAGTGATCACTGCTGCTTCCCAGCTCGGCTCTATGCCCTTGGAGGACTGGAGCAATCTCTGATGTAATATCCAGTTCTCAGGCATAAACAAGGGATTTTGTCAAAATTTTGTCAAAATGTTTTTTTGTTTTGCTTTTAAAGGTAAATGAGATATCTGGGGTCTTTTTGATCCCACATCTCTCAATAAAGAAGACATGTCATGCTTATTTCTATTAAATTACTTGTAATAGGAATAAAAGTGAAAAACAATAAAGGGGCAGTGTAAAAATAAAAAATAAAAAGTAAAATAAACAAGAAAAAAAATGTAAGCACCCCATCCCTCTCATGCAGAAGTGAATGCATACTTAAGTCGCGCCCGCAAATGTAAACGGTGTTCAAACCACAAATGTGAGGCATCGCCGAGATCGTTAGAGTGAGAGCAATAATTCTAATGCAAGACCTCCTCTGTTACTCTAAACAGGCAACATGTAAAAGGCGCCGCCTATAGAGATTTTTACCATAGTTTCTCGCCATTTCACGTGCGTGACAAAAGCATGATATATTAGAGATCTATTTACTCCGCGTAACATCATCTTTCACATTATACAAAAAAATGGTGTAACCATTGTTTTTTTTTTTTATTCATTAACCACTTCCCTACTGCCGTATGCAGAATGACGGCCGGAAAGTGGTTCAGTTATCCTGACTGGGTGTCATATGACGTCCAGTAGGATAACAAGCCGGTGCACGCTGGTGGAGGCGCATATCGCGGTGATCGGTGGTGCAGTGTGTTAGTCTGACCCACCACATTGCTGATCTTGGTAAAAAACTTCCATCGGAAGCTCTTTACCATGTGATCAGCCGTGACTAATCACGGCTGGCCACAGTGTAAACAGGAAAAGCCATTTATCGGCTTTTCCTCTACGTGCATCCACAGACGCAAGTGGAGGAGAGCTGATCGGCTGCTCTCCTGACAGGGGTGGGTCTGTGCTGAGTGTTTTAGCAGCACAGCCCCCCCTAGGATCACCACTCTAGACCACCAGGGAGCCCACCAGGACCACCAGGGAGAGCCCACCCAGGGAGACCACCAAAGAGCCGATCAGGACCACCAGGGAATCGATCCTAGACCACCAGGGAGCCCACCCTAGACCACCAAGCAAGAGGCGCAGTGCACAACATGGATGGCACTCAGTGCCAACTCTAGATGCCACCCTAAACCACCAGGGATTGGGCCCCATTTAGTGCATCTGTCATTGCCGCCCACCAGTGCTCGCCAGTGCCCCCTATCAGTGCCCACCATTGTCACCTACCAGTGCCACCTATGAGTGCCCATTGGTGCCTCTTATCAGTGCCTGTCAGTGCTGCATATCAGTGCCCATCAGTGCTGAATATCAGTGCAACCTATCAGTGCATGTCAGTGCTGCTTATCAGTGCTATCAGTGCCCATCATTGCTCTATATAATTGCGTCATCATCAGTGCCCGTCAGTGCCACCTCATCAGTGCCACCTCATCAGTGCCAATCAGTACTGCCTCATTAGTGCCCGTCAGTGTAGCCTCATCAGTGCCCATCAGTGCTGGAGAAAATGTACTTATTTACAGAGTTTTGTGACAGAAACTTTCAAAATTATCAGCCTTTTTTTATTTGTAGCGCAAAAAATAAAAAAACAGAGGGGTGATCAAATGCCACCAAAAGAAAGTTCTATTTGTGGGAACAAATTGATAAAAATGCTATTTGGGTACAGTGTCGCACGACCGCGTAATTGTCATTCAAAGCACAACAGCACCTAAAGCTGAAAATTGGTCTGGTACGGAAGTGTTCTAAGTGCCTGGTATTGAAGTGATTAAAGTGTATTTTTTCCCAAAAAATTGTGTTTGAAAGGCCGCTGCACATATACAGTGTGACAAAAATATTAAGAAGATCACTATTTTATTCTCTAGGGTCTCTGCTAAAAAAAATATGTTTAGGGGGTTCTAAGTAATTTTCTAGCAAAAAATACTAATTGAAACTTGTAAAAAAGTTCCAGAAAAGGCCTGGTCAGCAAGTGGTTAAAGAGAATAATTAGCTCTGCCTACTTCTTCCCATGAACTACAGAATAAATCCGCCATGTTATACAGATGAGAAGAGGGGAGGGGTTCTGTAGTTCAGGAAAACAGTGTTAAGCAGGGCTGATAACTTTTATGCAACAAAGGCACTGTGTTATTAGACTCTATAGAAAAGTAGTAGCGGGATATGTTTCTGCAATGAGCAAGTGGTATTTTTCTGTATTTGCAGCCCTGACATACCAGTAAATAAATAAAGGCAAAAATAAAACACAAGTTATTACCATCTGTGCCTAGCCTTAGCCATTTCCAGACACCTTTCTAACAAACTAATTGGCTATAATTTGTTGTTTCTTCACCCACTTAAATAGTAGTTGAATGATTTGACAACAATCTCAAAATGAAAATGGTTGTCTCATTTTCATAAAGAGGATTTAATGGATAATTTTGAAAGTCCTGTTCTGCTCTTTACACAGTTAACAAAGCAAATCCTTGTTTGATGTTTTAATCACAGCAGTGTGTGGATGACAAGTCCACTTTAGAAAAAGAAGTAGACAAAGGTTAAAGGAAATGATTATTGCATATGAGCTCTTTCAAGCCAATACATTAACATGTATGGTGAACAAGTGAATATATTTGAAGGTATCTAAGAATTTTAAACTTTTTTCTTATTTCTTGAAAGATATTTGAAATGACTTTATGTTATAAATGGATTAATTAGATTTCCTTTTGCCTGATGAAATGGCATCTACTCTGATGAAAAATGCATTTCCGACACATTTCATCTTTTCCTGTGCCATCAAGAAGCGCTAAGAGGTACGGGTGTTTTAGGAGTATACAAATTTCATAAACTTCTTCCCAAAATTCATTTTAAAAGTGTCATCAAAATGTTTCATCTATATGATCTTTCCAGAACCAGCAAGCAGAGATCAATGGGAAAAGACCAAAGAAATAATTGATGTAGGTGCCATTTTAATAGACCATCCATGCTTTATAACATTACTGCATGCATCAACTGTTCATAAGAAGGCTCTCCACTTCATACCAAGCAAGGAATTATATATCATTATGCTTAAAAAGACTTTTAGACTGTAACATCAATGTTAAAAGAGGCATTTCAAATGTGCAACTTTTCATTGCATATTAGCATATAGCTTCCAGCTTTCTCTGAGGGTTTTGGAGAGTAGATAACTACAGTATTTGAGGGAATAGAAATGGTTATATTAGGACACCATATGCATAGAAAAACATCAGTGTAAAATTTTGGAATCAGGGCTTCAATAAACCAATAATTACTATACTGTGCCACAAAACACAAGCATAAAGGAACCCCAAAAAGGTGAAGATTAACAGTAAACAAGGGGCCCCAACTTAGGCGCACTCCAAATTGATCTGTAATAAAAAATGTGATCTTAAATTTTACAGTTAGGGTCTTTAGCACTTGGTATGAGCTTGGAAGAGTTTCATAAATATGCATTATACCGAGAATGACTTTTGACATGCACGATTTATAACATAAAATGCATAAAACATTAAAATGAAAAAGGAAAGTGAACCAAAGAGACACAAACATGCAAAAGAAGCAACGCATAATACAGAAAATAGTTAATTTGTGATACCTTCAGTCATTCTGTTTGGTTGTGAACAGTTTAATAAGTAATTTGAAATGCCTTCATACATATAAAATTAACAGTAAAAAGGAATGTAACGAAGACAATATGCAATTTATAAAAGCTAACCTGTTTAATCGTTAGGAACATTTATTAGAATGTACATTGTTCTAAAGGTTTTCTTCTTTGAACTATATGTGGACAGCTAGTTCCCTAGAAGTGTTGTTAAACCTTACATTACTCTTTTCACATTGTCCCCATGGTATATGACAAGGGAAACAAGTCAAAACAGCACTCTGGGTAATTCAGTATAGACGGAAGATGCATATAATGTGTTGCATGCTGAGAACAAGAGAGACTTGCTCAAATCCCATATGCAATGTAGAAGTGAGAGGTCAGCTACACCACCATCTTGTTAGAAAATATGCTGTTCCTATTAGAACAGAGAATGTTCTTGAAATTTGCATTTTATACATGCACACGAATATCAAAGTTGTACAAAACTGAATTAAGAAATCGTTTTTTTTTTTTATTCTATCCATGGTAAATGCCTCTCTGTCAAAATGATCCTTATTTCTGTAGAAATAATTAGATGTATCACAGATGCACCTTTTGGGTACAAGACAACGTTGTCTTTTTTTATGGTGGTGGAAGGTGATTTATAGAGATATCATTTTTTGCACTTAATTAAATTTTTTCAATATTTAATAAAGATTTTTTCTACTTTTTTTGATTTTTGTAGTGCCATTATTTATGTTCACTGAAGCTTCAGAGGCTCATTCACATGGTCTCTTTTAGGCTGACTATCTCCTGGTCTGACAATTTGGTGTGTGTTAGGGTTTTTGACCATGGAGCTCCACTAGGAATTGTATTAAGCAGGATGACACTGGACTAAAGCTGTAGAGTGCCATCATCCCAAGCTAGCAAATAATCACACCACCCAAAAAAAAAAAAAAAAAAACATGGACCTTCTAGGATAGCACTTAAAGGATATAAATTCAACACATAAATATATAAAACATTTTTCAGATTTTTAATCACACCATAGAGAAGTTTAAAAGAATCACAAATGGTGTACAGTACAATATTCTAATTTGACATATATACATAATAAACACACTACACAAATATTATGTATATATAAATATATATGGGTTGATTTACTAAAACCGGTGCAGCTGTGCATGCTAGCCAATCAGCTTCTAACCTCAGCTTGTTCAATCAAGCTTTGACAATAAAACCTTGAAGCTGATTCGTTTCTGTGTGGAGCTGCACCAAATTTTGCACTTTCAAGCTTTAGTAAATCAACCCCATAGAACCTCACAAAAGTGAGTACAACCCTCACAGTTTTGTAAATATATTATTATATCTTTTCATGTGACAACACTGAAGAGATGACATGTTGCTACAATGTAAAGTAGTGAGCGTACAGCTTGTATAACAGTGTAAATGTGCTGTCACCTCAAAATAACTCAACACACAGCCATTAATGTCTAAACCGCTGGCAACAAAAGTGAGTACACCCCTAAGTGAAAATGTCCAAATCGGGCCCAAAAGTGTCAATATTTTGTGTGACCACCATTATTTTCCAGCACTGCCACATCCCTCTTGGGCTTGGAGTTCACCAAAGCTTCACAGGTTGCCACTGGAGTCCTCTTCCATTCCTCCATGATGACATTGCGGAGCTGGTGGATGTTAGAGACCTTGTGCTCCTCCACCTTCCATTTGAAGATGCCCCACAGATGCTCAATAGGGTTTAGGTCTGGAGACATGCTTGGTCAGTCCATCACCTTTACGCTCAGCTTCCTTAGCAAGGCAGTGGTCATCTTGGAGGTGTGTTTGGGGTCGTTATCATGTTGGCATACTGCCCTGCGGAACAGTCTCCAAAGGGAGGGGATTATGCTCTGCTTCAGTATGTCACAGTACATGTTGGCATTCATGGTTCCCTCAATGAACTGTAGCTCCTCAGTGCCGGCAGCACGTATGCAGCCCCAGACTTTGACTCTCCCACCACCATGCTTGACTGTAGACAAGACATACTTGTCTTTGTACACCTCACCTGGTTGCCTCCACACATGCTTGACACCATCTGAACCAAATAAGTTTATCTTGGTCTCATCAGACCACAGGACATGGTTCCAGTAATCCATATCCTTAGTCTGCTTGTCTTCAGCAAACTGCTTGCGGGCTTTCTTGTGCATCATCCATAGAAGAGGCTTCCTTCTGGGACCACAGCAGACCAATTTGATGCAGTGTGTGGCGTATGGTCTGAGCACTGACAGACTGACCCCCACCCCTTTAACCTCTGCAGCAATGCTGGCAGCACTCATATGTCTATTTCCCAAAGACAACCTCTGGATATGATGCTGAACACGTGCACTCAACTTCTTTGGTCGACCATGGTGAGGCCTGTTCTGAGTGGAACTTGCCCTCTTAAACCACTGTATGGTCTTGGCCGACATGCTGCAGTTCAGTTTCAGGGTCTTGGCAATCTTCTTATAGCCAAGGCCATCTTTATGTAAAGCAACAATTCTTTTTTTTAGATCCCCAGAAAGTTCTTTGCCATGAGGTGCCATGTTGAACTTCCAGTGACCAGTATGAGAGAGTGAGAGTGATAACACCAAATTTAACACACCTGCTCCCCATTCACAGCTGAGACCTTGTAACACGAACGTGTCACATGACACCGGGGAGGAAAATGGCCAATTGGGCCCAATTTGGACATTTTCACTTAGAGGTGTACTCACTTTTGGTGCCAGCAATTTAGACATTAATGGCTGTGTGCTGAGTTATTTTGAGGGGACAGCACATTTACACTGTTATACAAGCTATACACTCACTACATTGTAGCAAAGTGTCATTTCTTCAGTGTTGTCACATGAAAAGATATCATAAAATATATACAAAAATGTGAGGGGTGTACTCACTTTTGTGAGATACTGTATATTTACAAGCATTCTGTATATACTGTATATATATATGTTGAATGTACCGTATATACTCGGGTATAAGTCGAGTTTTTCAGCACATTTTTTGTGCTAAAAAAGACCCCCCTCGACTTATACCCGAGTCAGTGTCTGTGGGTGATCAGTAGTTTCACATTAAACAGAGCCGTGCTGCTTCTAAGAGCTGTTCTGTGCTTTGTAAGTGTGATTAAACACATTGGAATGTAGAGAATGCTGAGAGAGGTGTCAGATTCTCAGCTTGATGTCGGCAGGTGGGCGGGACAAGCTGATGTTAGCTGTTCAGTCCCGCCCACCTCCTGATCTCCGTGAAGAGCTGCAGCTCTCTCTCTGCATTCTCAGTATTCTCTGCATTCCAATGTGTTTAATCACACTTACAAAGCACAGAACGGCTCTTAGAAGCAACACAGCTCTATTTAATGTGAAATTAAACTACCTTACTCATCCCTTATGTGTTCTGGCTACAGTGTCTGTGTCCTGGCATTAAAATCCCTGTGTCCTGGCATTAAAATCCCTGTGTCCTGGCATTAAAATCCCTGTGTTCTGGCACCCTGTCCCTGTGTTCTGGAACCCTGTCCCTGTGTTCTGGCACCCTGTCCCTGTGTTCTGGCTGCTGCATTTCACACCCTAGGCTTATACGCGGGTCAATACGTTTTCCCATATTTTTTGGGCAAAAGTAGGGGGGTCGGCTTATACACGGGTCGACTTATACCCGAGTATATACGGTATATCAGCTTAGTACCATTCTAGAAAGTCCTTAGTATTGTTTATTTTTTGAGGAAAATAAGCATAACATAATTGCCATGAGTCGGAAATGAGTGCACTGACTCTTTTTTTAAGGTTTTGGCTATTCACATCCATGCTTTCTCTGATTGCTGGTTGGGATATTGACTGCCAAGTTTACGTTGCTACATGCTCTAAGCTGGATATAGTTTCTTTCCACCATAATATTTGCATTAATATGGACTACGGTTTTCTCTTTCCCTTTGGTCCCTCTGTATCAGTTTTATGTCTGCTTGCAAACAGGAACTTATGCTATTGTGTAAGTTATTATGGCGCTTATATATGAAAAGTATGTTAAGCTGAACATTTCTTGTTCCTATTGAAACAGTCATTTTTACAGCTCTTGGTCTAAAAAAAAAAGGATTGGATTGATACATGTTTTCTTGTTAACACACTTTCAGAGGTATGAGGACAGGTAATTGTAAGACTTGGAGGAGCAGTAGTAACTTTTAATTGATAACTGCACTAAAGTATAATTATCTTAGAGATGATTGCATGAACCCCAAATAATCAGATTGTCACCTTTAAGTGATATTAAAGTATTTTATAAAAAACAAAAACAAATATGTTATACTTACCTGCTCTATGCAGTGTTCACGTGTCCCTCACTGGCGCTCCTGGCCCCTCTCTACTGCCAAGTGCCCCCACAGTAAGCAGCTTGCTATGGGGGAGCCTGAGCCGAGCTGCTTCTCTGTGTGTCCATTTAGACATTACTTGGGTCCCACCCCCTCTCTCTCCTCATTGGCTCACTCACTTTTATTGACAGCAATGGGAGCCAATGGTGCCTGCTGCTGTCTCAGCCAATGAGGAGGGAGAGTCACTGACAGCCGAGGCTCTTGTGCAACATCGCTGGATCAAGATGGGGCTCAGGTAAGTATCAGGGGGCTGAGGGGGCCTGCTGCACACAGAAGGTATTTTATCTTAATGCATATATGCATTAAGATAAAAAACCTTCTGCCTTTGGAACCACTTTAATCTACCTTGAATTGAAAATTTAAATGACAACAATGAAGATTTAAATGACAATAAAATTTAAATGACAACAATGAAGAATAAGGTTAAAGCAGGACAAAACCCTTGGGTGGTTCAGTGGATATGCAGTTGGCTAAAGGATAGATCCCAGAGTGTGGTTGTAAATGGGGTTCACTCAGAACAGAGACCAGTCACTAGTGGGGTACCACAAGGCTCTGTACTGGGTCCTGTTCTATTTAACCTATATGTAAGTGATATAACTAAAGGTTTGCTGGGCAATGTATGTCTCTTTGCTGATGATACAAAGGTGTGTAGTAGGGTTGATATCCCTGGAGGGGTCTGTAACATGGAACATGATTTGGCATTGCTGGAAGATTGGTCAAAGCAGTGGAGACTGCAGTTCAATATTTCTAAATGTAAAATAATGCATCTAGGGAAAAAGAATCCGCTTAGAGAGTACAGCATTGGGGGCACAGTGTTAGCCAGCACTACAGAAGAAAAAGATTTGGGGGTGCTTATTTCAGATGATTGCAAAATGAGCAAACAGTGTAACCAGGCAGTGGGA
>BLSH010029916.1:4606297-4632243 GCA_018402905.1 Glandirana rugosa
TTTCTTGTAGATATAAAAACAAGGAGAAAAAAAAGAGGACCCGGGGATAAAAATCCTTTTATGGAGACTCACACCGAAACACCCGTAAGGTGTATCACCGCCCTGATCTCTGACTAGGACACAACCATAGTTTTTTGTTAACCTAACGTCTGAGCTGGACAAGGGCCAAGAGGAATCACAAATCATTCCGCCCCAAATCAGCGGTCCTAAATACTAACCCACAAACCCTCAACTCTTCCTCTCAATAACTATGTCCCCGTACTAGGCTGGTCCACTATGATGGATACCTACGAAAACACTAAAAAACGTTCTCATGGAACCTCCAGTCCTTGTCTCCATAGGTAGTATCACCTGGTCGGATCATGCCCCTGTATCAATAACTCTCCTTCTCAACTCCCAAACACCCAATCATAAATCCTGGCGACTAAACCCCGCCTTACTAAACACTAAGGAGAACCGGGAACAGGTCGAGTCTGCAATCCAATTGTTTTTTGATACCAACACAGGATCAGTCTCTAGTCCCGCCACTATGTGGAATGCCCACAAAGCCACACTCAGAGGTATTTTCCTAAAAATAGGGGCCCAGGAGAAAAAAAAGAGGAACAAAAATATAGATGTTCTTTTGGCACAAATCAGAGCCCTAGAATCCACTCATAAAAAAGACCCCAAAAACGTGACACTCACAAACCTTAATAAAGTAAGAAATGAACTTAGCTCCCTCCTTCAAAAAAGCCACAACTTCTACATTAGGCGACTGCGTCTCACCTGGTATTCCCAGGGAAACAGACCAGGAAAATTCCTTGCGCAACAATATAAAAGAAGAGCCACACAAAACAGAATTGAATCCCTAGTAGATGCCCAGGGTCATAAATTAATAAACCCTAAAGATATAGCAGATTGCTTTAGTGCTTTCTACTCTAAATTATACAATTTAAAACAAAACCCTGAAGAGCCCAAACCCACACTGCAACAAATAAATGACTTTCTGGACCCTCTACAACTTCCCACTGTCTCTCCCACACAGTTGGAGGCCTTGTCAACACCCTTCACACACAATGAGATGAAACAAACAATAAAAAAGCTACCCATCCACAAAGCCCCGGGCCCTGATGGTTTTGGGAATGAATACTACAAAACCTTTCTAGAACAGCTTACCCCTCTCCTTTGTGACACTCTTAACTACTTCTTAGAGACAGGGAAAATTCCTTCCGAAACATTAGAATCGACCATCACCACTATACACAAAACGGGCTAAGACCCTCAAAACCCAGCGAATTACAGACCAATTTCACTGCTAAATACTGATCTCAAGATTTACACTAAATTATTAGCCGCCCGATTAGCCAAATATATCCCCAGCCTGGTCCACCCAGACCAGGTGGGTTTTATACCTCGTAGGCAAGCATCGGATGCCACTCGCAGATTCTTGGATATCATTGCCTGGGCCGAGCACTGTCGAACGCCTTCTCTGCTGATCTCTTTGGACGCGGAGAAGGCGTTCGACAGGGTTGATTGGTCATATCTGTCCCTGGCTCTGCGAAAATTCGGGATTCAGGGTTCCTTCCTGAACGCTATAATGAGCCTATATACCACCCCAAAAGCCATAGTCTTAACATCAGGACTTCTGTCATCACCTTTCCCCATCACCAACGGGACAAGACAGGGCTGCCCTCTATCCCCCCTGATTTTTGCCCTCTCCGTCGAACCACTCGCACAAGCAGTTAGGGAACATACCAACATTCAGGGTCTAGAAATTAGAGGGAACCAACAAAAAATCGGTTTATATGCGGACGACATAATCGTCTGCATTACTTATCCCCTCACATCCTTACCTGCACTATGCGAACTACTCAACACATTCGGCCAGATATCTATGTATAAGGTAAATCACTCTAAATCTTCCATGTTAGGAGTCGCCCTATCTCCACAACTCAGGGCATCCATTTCAAACTCCTCCCCGTTCTCCTGGGCTCCAGAATCCTCACTGCAATATCTAGGCATCCAATTGACAACTCCTATTGACATGATCCTGCGTATCAATATGTCCTCCCTACAACAGAAATTACAAGATATTTCAAAGTCCCTCTTAAACACGCCAGCATCTTGGGCAGGAAGAATAGCCCTTGCCAAAATGTTCTTGGTACCCCATATACTATACTTCTTCAGGACTTTGCCTATCACGATCTTGCAAACAGACCTAGCAAAACTTCAAGCCACAGTCAACAGATTTATCTGGGCTTCTCATAAACCCCGAATCAAAGCAACCCTCCTCAGAGCATCGAAATCCCACTTTGGTCCAGGAGTTCCATATTTGAGAGTGTACTACAGAGCAACCATTCTAGCTCAAACCAAAGCGATATGGGGGTCAAAGGAACCACAGAGATGGGCGGAAATCGAAAAAGTAACTCTTACGGACGACCCTCAACAATTTCTATCAGCAGTTTGGTTGGGCTACCATCCCCCCGATCATTCCTACCCACGGTGAATGCGACAATCACAGTGTGGAAATCTGTGAGACAGATATCCTCAAACCTTCACGCTCAGACTTTGCGATTCCTTCCTCTCTCTGCTCTTGCTCTAATCACGCTGGATTTACCAATACAGAAATGGACCACGTTGGGAATCAAATCAATAGGTCACCTATTCCAGCAACACAAACTTATACCTTTCCCTCAACTAAAGGATACCTACAACATCCCGAACAGAGATTTCTACGCATACCTGAGAATTAGACACTCCCTAGCATTTATCACCCCCATGGAAGACACCACCACAACAGAAATCATATCCCTCCTCAACTCCGCCAGCAACAAAAAAAGGAGTATATCAGCTATATATGGTATTTTGATGCTCCAAAAAACAAAGATAAACCAGCACCCATACTGCAATGGGAGAACGTTCTGAAACAATCTTTCCCCATCGCCGAATGGCAGAGAGCCATACTAGCCCCCTCAAAATTCTCAAGGAACATTTCCCACTGGGAAACACTCTTGAAAATCTTGCACTGCTGGCACTATACCCCCGTGAAACTTGCCCGGATCTATCCCTCTAACACCAGGGACTGCTGGAGGAACTGTAAACAAGAAGGTCACACCCACCATATCCTATGGGAATGCCCACACATCACTCACTTCTGGAATGACATATCTGACCTTATCAAAGACATAACGGGTCAACCCCCCAACATCACCCCACAACTAGCTCTATTCGGTCTAGGTCTCGACGAGTGGCACCCAAAACTCCACCCCATAATTGTCCACATTCTAGCTGCCGCACGTCTCTCTATAACCAGAAAGTGGAAGGAGGCAACTCCACCTACAGTACAACAAACTATTGTAATACTAAATGATCAGTTGCTCGGGAATTTCTATACTCCAATGCACATATGACACTAGGGAAGTTCTATGAGAGATGGCAATACTGGCTTTTAGACCCAAGAGCCAACAAACTCACTTAATTAAAGCTAACCTAGTACCACCAAATTACAGCAGAGGGGTTCTGGGAAATCACTGCACCCCAACCCCCTCAACCATTCGTCGCGACCGGACCAATCAATATTAATTGGAGAATAGCCCCAAGGCGGATACCTACTAGACCATATATCAGACTGTTCTGACTACTATATCACTTGTTGTGCCAATATTAAGATGTTATATTCCTCTCGTTATAACTCACTTCCCTCTACCCACCCAACCCCCATTCCCCCACCCTGTAAATAGGACGAGCCACTGTAGGGCATGTTCGTGGACTCCCCTAGGACACAGGTATGTCCCCATTAGGGGTGCCTAGGGGACGACATCGGACTAGCCCTCGGGACTCTAGCTACGTGGAGGGGCTCGCCCACACATAATTCAAGCCGAATATGCTCAGCCTACCCTTGTTAAGCCTCATTCCTTTGTTATGGTATTACTGCTTAATGGGTCTCTTTGTTCCTATACCATGTATGATCTGAAAATTCAATAAAGAATATTGAAAAAAAAAAAAAATTCCGGATGTCTCCAGATATATGTTGAGACTCATACACACTACCTGTATATATATTTATATACATATATATATATATATATATATATATATGTGTGTATATACATATGCAATGAGCAAACAGGTGGTTCGGTAGTGCAGGATGGCACAAGGGCTAGACTGTTCACTCTTGACAGCGTGAGATGTCCCACAGAGACTCGTGCAGAGAGTAGCAAGGTGGTACAGGCTGGGTTAGCAACTGGCTGGTGGTGAGATACAAGAGGAATAGGCAGAAGGGTAGTCAAGTCCAAGCAAAGTTTGTTATCAGACAGCAGCAGAGGTACAAGGGCTCAAGCAGGAGAGTAGTCGTGGGTAGCCAAGGGTCAGTGCAGGCAGATATCAAGCAAAGCCAGATAAAGCTGGGTCACAGGATACAGGAACAGATATGCAGGTAATTCAGGCACACTAAATGCTATAGAATGGACAGCACTGGCTACATGGTGTTGCAGGTCAAATAGGCCATTTGGCGCCAATACCGGCATGCACCTGCTGTGCGTGCATGTGCGCACACCTGCTGCGTGTGCGCACACGTGCTGCGTGTGCACGCACTCCAGTGTGTGCCTGTGCACAGGAATGAATGTTCCAGCTTGATCTTCAGAAATGATAGCAGCTGTTTCCTGACATTGACCCCCCGGGACAGCCTCCGGATGCCCAGGCGGGCGCTTTTTTCAGACTGCTTTTCTTTAATAAGGCGATCAGTTCTTCCACATGAATATGTGCTTCAGGTTCCCAGGAGTTCTCCTCGGGCCCGTAACCCTTCCATTTCACCAAGTACTGCAAAGAACTGCCCCTCTTCCTGCAGTCCAAAATAGATTCAATTTCAAACTTCTGCTCCCCATGTATCAGAATGGCTGCTAGTGGAGAAGTTGTTCTGTTCCAAAAAGGATCAGGAGTCACTGGTTTCAGTAATGTGACATGGAAAACTGGATGGATGCATAAGGAGGGGGGAATATCAAGTTCGTAAGCCACCCGATTGACCTTCTTCTTTACAGGGAAGGGACCAATAAACCTTGGCCCCAACTTTTTTGACGGGCTGGTCAACTTTAGGTTTCTTGTAGACAGCCAGACTTGATTACCAGGCTGAAGATCTAACTTTCCCTGCCTCTTTTTGTCGTAGGCACTTTTGTCATGTTCCTGGGTTTTGGAAAGTGTTTCCTGTAGTAGCTTTTGGTTCTCCTCAAGGAACTTGGTGGGTTCAAGCACTGCTGGAACCACACTTTCAGATGACAACCTAGGAAGAGAAGAGGGATGATAGCTGCAGTTTGACCAGAATGGGGACTGTTTGGTAGCAGAATGGAAGGAGTTATTTTAGGCAAAATCTGCCAATGGTAACATTGGCAGTCATCCTGGGAAAAGGACAAAAGAAACTGAGATATTGCTCCAGGGTTTGGTTCGTCCTTTTGGTTTGGCCATTTGTCTGAGGGTGGTAAGCTGAAGAGAATGATAGTTCAATTTCCAAAGCAGAACAGAGGGCTCTCCAGAACCGGGAAGTGAATTGAACCCCGAAGTCTTACAGGATGTTGGTGGGGATTCCATGAAGGTGAACTATCTCCTTTATAAAGATTTCCACGGTTTCCACGGCAGTGGGAGTGCCCTTCATAGGGAGAAAGTGAGCCATCTTAGTCAGCCGATCAATGACCACAAAGATAGTATTGTATCCTTCAGCAGGAGGAAACTCAACAATAAAGTCTATTGATATCTTGGACCAAAGCCGTTCAAGTATCGGAAGTGGGTTTAGTAAACCCCAAGCTCCGGCCTTACTGGTCTTATTCCTGGCACAGGCAAGAGCCAACATATTTCTGACAGTCCTCTCCAGCTAGTGGCCACCAAAAGGAGCACAAGCTCAATAGTCTTCCGAGTGCCGAAGCATCCAGCTAGTTTGTGGTCGTGACAAAGTTTTAAGGGAGTAGGGCGTTGCTCTTTTGGTACAAAAATCTGGTTCCCGTGCCACCACAAGCCGTCCTTTAACAGTGATCCATGATCAGATGGCCCGAGGCCATCCGATTCGCCTGATTTGTGAGAGTAAGTCTTCCTGGGATAAAAGGAAGCTCTGTGGGTGAAGAATGGTGTCGGGGGGGACAGGGGTTCCGGGTTCATAGATCATCTGTGACAGGGCATCTGGCTTGACATTCTTCAACCCAGGCCTGTACATAATGTGAAATTGAAATTGAGAAAAGAAGAGTGCCCAGCGGGCCTGACGGGGTTTTAGTCTTTTAGCTATCCTGAGGTATTCTGAAAGTAATTGATCTGTATAGATCAGAATGGGGTGCGTGGTCCCTTCCAGCAATATTGCCACTCTTCAAGGGCAGACTTGATGGCCAGCAGCTCCCTGTCTCCCACGTCGTAGTTCTTCTCCTGTGCAGAGAGTTTATGGGAGAAGAATGTGATGGGATGGAGCAGTGCCTTGTCTCTGGGAAAGTACTGCTCCGACTGCAGTATCGGACGCGTCCATCTCCAGGACGTAGGGCAGAGCTGAGTCCAGGTGCTTTAGTATGGGTGCGGTGATGAAGAGTCTCTTTAGTGTTTGGAAGGCCGTTTGAGCCTCTGTTGTCCAGCGGAACCGTGAGCCCTATTTGGTGAGCTATGTAATTGGAGCTATAATAGCAGAAAACCCCTTGATGAACTTCCCGTAGAAGCTAGAGAAACCCACAAACCATTGGACCCATTTTTTATCCGCTGATGCCTGCCAATCTTGGATAGCAGAGACCTTTTGTGGGTCCATGGTGATGCCGGTAACAGAAATGATGAGGCCAAGGAACTGAATACTGGAGCGCTCGAAAGCACACATCTCCGCTTTGTCATACAGTCCGTGTTGCAGGAGGCGACTCAAAACATTGCGGACATGTTTGCGGTGTTCTTCCAGAGAGGGGGAAAAAATTAGTATGTCATCAAAATAGATGATTATGAACAAGTCCAGATAATCTGGGAACACATTGTTGACAAGTTGTTGGAAAGTGGCAGGGGTGTTACAGAGCCCAAAATGCATGACGAGGTACTCAAAGTGTCCGAAGCGGGTCCAGAAGGCGGTTTTCCACTCGTCACCTTCCCGAATGCGGACAAGGTTGTAGGACCCACGGAGGTCCAACTTGGTGAAGACCATGGCTGACCCCAATCGTTGCAAGAGTTCCGGGACTAAGAATAAGGGGCAATGGTTTTTAACTGTTATCGTATTTAGTTCCCTGTAGTCGATACAAGGTCATAACGTGTGATCTTTCTTCTCAACAAAGAATATTCCGGCACCTGCAGGGGATAAAGCCTTTCTCCAAATTCTCATTAAGGTAGGCCTTGAAGGCCGACAGTTCAAGTTCCAATAACGGGTAAATTCAGCCAAAAGGTACCTCTGCCCCTGGTAGGAGTTCGATGGGGCAGTCATAATGCCTGTGTGGTGGTGTCACGGTCCTGGTGGTGGAGTCTGTCTTATGCAGGGAACAAGCTCTCTTACACACCCGATTCGGGGACCCCTGATAGTATAGACAGGAGGTCCCGGAGTGCGGGATGGCACAAGGGCTGGATGGTCACTGGTGGTGATGTGAAGCTCTAGGTAGTCGTGCAGGCAAGCGGATGGTCGTGCAGGCTGGGTCGGCAACTGACGGGCAATGTGGTAAAAAAGAGTCAGGCAGAGAGTGGTCAAAGTCCAAGCAGGGTTCGTTAACAGACTGGAGGCAAGGTACAGAGGGGTCAGGCAAATGGATGGTTGTGGATAGCCGGGGTTGGCGCAGGCAGATAGTCAGCAGGTCAGATCAAGTCGGGTCGGATCAAGGAAGCAGGAACAACACAGGAATAGATCATAGGGAACAGTGCTGATGCTCACAGGTACTCAGACGCTGTAGAATGGACAGCACCTGCTGACAGGTGCAGAAAGTTCAAATAGCTCAATTTGTCGCCGTTTCCGGCATGCGCGCGCGCACGGGAGCGCGGGCGCGCCCAAAGGCTCTAAAGGTATCAAAAAGTTCTAGAAAATGGCCAGGACACACCGGGCACTGGAATATGGTCCATCTTCTCCTAACACTGCTCCCCCCAAGGGGCAGCCTCCGGATGCCCAGCTTGGCCATCTTGGCAGGATTGTTATCCTTAAAGGTTTGGATACAGTTGTCAGCATGAAGGTTAGCTTCAGGCTCCCATGAGCTTTCTTCAAGCCCATAGCCCTTCCACTTCACCAGGTACTGGACCCTGCCACCCCTCTTTCTGCAGTCGAGTATCTCCTCAACCTCAAATTCCTCCTCTCCGTTGATCAGGACGAGGGGCCGGGGGAGCTATAGCTCTATTGGGGAAGGGATCCGGGGACATCCGGCTTCAATAAGGACACGTGGAACACTGGGTGTATCCTTAAAGATGGGGGAAGCTCCAACTCATAAGAGACCTGGTTGATCTTCCTACTAACTGAGAAAGGACTGTGGGCCCAACTTTTTAGATGGGCATGAGAGCTTCAGGTTCTTAGTTGAGAGCCAGGCCTTGTCACCGGGTTGGAAATTGAGCTCACCCCATGTCTTCTTATCAGAAGCCACTTTGGTAGCTTCTTGTGTCTGGGTAAGTGTCTCTTGTAGAAGTTTCCAGTTGGCCCTGAAAAACTGTGCAGATTCATGTACCGCTGGTACCGTAGTCTCAACTGCCACACTAGGAAGTACGGTGGGGTGGAACCCATAATTGGCCCAGAAAGGAGATTGCTTAGTTGCAGAATGCACTGAGTTATTGTAAGCAAACTCCGCCAGGGGTAACAACGTGCACCAGTCATCTTGGGAGTAGGCAGAAAAACAGTGGAGATACTGTACCAATGTTTGATTTGTCCTTTTGGTCTGGCCATTGGTTTGAGGATGATATGCGGTGGAAAAGGACAAATCAATCTCCAAAGTAGCGGAAAGAGCTCTCCAGAACCTAGAGGTGAACTGCACCCCCCGATCGGATACAATGTTCACTGGAACACCATGCAGCCGAATGACTTTCTTAATAAAAAATTCTGACCTTTCCTTTGCCCTGGGTGTGCCCATCATCGGGAGGAAGTGTGCCATCTTTGTTAACCGGTCCACCACCACAAAGATGGTGGTATACCCCTTAGCTGGGGGTAACTCCACTATAAAGTCCATGGATATCTTGGACCATGGTCGGTCCGGGATGGGGAGAGGTTTCAGGAGACCCCAGGCTTTGGTTTTGTCCATCTTGTTTCTGGCACAGGTATCACGAGAGCGGACATAGGTCAGACAGTCCTCAGAAAGCAGAGGCCACCAGAAGGAGTGCAGCACAAGCTCATCGGTCTTCCGTGAGCCAAAGTTTCCGGCAAGTTTGTGGTCATGATGGACCTTGAGTATAGCAGGGCATAACTCCTTAGGTACTTAGATCTGGTTGTGATGGCACCAGAGACCATCCTTCCAGGTTAGTCCTTGGTCAGGAGATGCAGATGAACAGGCAGAAGTTCTCCGAATCTGGGAGAGCAGGTCATCCTGTGTGAGCAGAAAGTTCCTGGGCTGTAGGATGGTGTCTGGAGGAGCAGGTGTTCTGGGTTCCGAATACATACGGGATAAGGCGTCAGGCTTACTGTTCTTTGCTCCCGGTCCGTAGGTCCAGTAACTTCCTGTCTCCGACATCATAATTCCTCTCCAGAGCAGAGAGCTTGCGGGAGAAGAAGGCCACCAGATGAAGGAGTGCCCTTGCTCCCCGTCTCTGGGAAAGGACCGCTCCCACTGCTGTCTCCGAAGCATCTACCTCCTGAACATAGGGCAGAGTCGCATCCAGATGTTTTAAGATGGAAGCTGTGGTAAACAGTATTTTCGTGGACTGGAAGGTGTCCTGCGCCTCAGGTGACCAATGGAACCGCTGATCCTGTTTCGTAAGTAGAGTAATGGGGGCGATGATTGCCGAAAATTCCTTAATAAATCTTCTATAGAAATTAGCAAATCCGATAAACCGTTGGACCCCTTTTTTATCTACAGATGCCGGCCAATCAAAGGTAGCAGTAACTTTCTGCGGATCCATGGTGACCCCTGTGACAGACAAGATCAATCTGAGGAACTGGATGCTAGAGCACTCAAAGGCGCATTTTTCCGGCCTTAGCATACAGTCTATGCTGCCGCAAGCGGCTGAGGACATAGCACACATGTTTTCGTGTTCTTCCAGGGAAGAAGAAAAAATTAAAATATCGTCCAGGTATATGATAACAAAAACGTTCAGGTAATCATGGAACACATCATTGACTAGATGTTGGAAGGTAGCAGGGGCTTGCAGAGCCCGAAGGGCATAACAAGGTACTCGTAGTGGCCAAAACGAGTCCAGAAGGCGGTTTTCCACTCATCACCCTCTCTGATACGAATCAAGTTGTACGCCCCTTGAAGATCCAGTTTAGTGAACACGGCGGCCAACCCAAGCCTTTGAAATAGCTCTGGAACAAGCGGTTCTCGACCGTAATCCGATTCAGCTCACGATAGTCTATGCAGGGACGGAGGGAATGATCCTTCTTTTGAACAAAGAAAATGCCTGCCCCAGCGGGAGAGGTGGATGGTCTGATGAACCCTTTGGCCAAGTTTTCATTTAAATAGGCTTTGAGGGCCGCCAATTCAGGTTCAGATAATGGGTAGATGCAGCCGAAGGGGACCTCGGTGCCCGGCAGTAACTCTATGGGACAGTCATAGCGTCTGTGCGGTGGAAGTTGATCTGCCCCCTTCTTGATGAAGACATCAAGGTACTCGTGGTACACTGGAGGCACTGCTTCACAAGTTTCTGGGTCTGGCTCAGAGTCCAAGCTTAGAAGAGAGGGGCCAACATTCTGGGAGGGAAGCAGGCAGTGTCGGCCACAGTAGGGAGATGGGAATTCGGAAGATCAGTTTATATTGGGGCTGTGTGCCCGGAGCCAAGGCATGGGAAACGGGGTGGAAGCAATAACGTCAAGGATAAGTAGCTCCTGGTGCCCTTCAGTGGTGGATATGGGAATCGGATGGTTCTTCATGGTCACCTGGCCAGATTTGATGGCCGTCCTGTCGGCCAAGTGGATAGTCATCTTGTGGGCTTTGGGACGCAGGGGCACCTGGTGTAGCGTAGCAAAAGCCTGGTCCACAAAGCAGCTACACGCCCCTGAATCAATAATTGCCGGAATAAATGCTCCCTCTGGGCAACTGTAAAGAAATAAGGAGAGTCAGGTGAGACATATTATGACTGGCAGAGGTGGTATTCTGGTTGGCCTGGTGGTGCCACTTACCGGCTTTGGCAGGGCAGGTCCTTTACCATGTGTCCGGGTTCTCCGCAGTACAGGCATAGGTTGAGCGCCCGGCGTCGCTGTCTCTCCTCCGGGGTGAGGGACGGACGCAGAAGACCGATCTGCATAGGCTCGGGCATTTCCATTGGTGCGGATGGAGCTGGTGTAGGAGCTACATGGCTAGGAACCCGGGGCATCATCCAGGTTAGGCAGGGGCCCGCATATGTGCCTGCAGCACGTTTGGCCCAGCGTTCCCTGAGCCTTCGGTCTATTTGAATGGCCACATTGATCAAAGCTTCCAGGGTGCCAGGCACCCCGACACAGGCAAGCTCATCCTTTAGTGGCTC
This sequence comes from Glandirana rugosa, assembly GCA_018402905.1. Lineage (NCBI taxonomy): Eukaryota > Metazoa > Chordata > Amphibia > Anura > Ranidae > Glandirana > Glandirana rugosa. The sequence goes on from BLSH010029916.1 coordinate 4,617,848, forward strand.
CGACAGTCCTAGGCGGAATTGGTAGCAGAGTGCTGCGTCATTCCAGGCGGTGTCAGCACTCTAACACCTAAACTCTGCCACATAGTCCTCCGCGGTACGCCGGCCCTGCTGCAGGGCATGCAAGGTGGCTTCAGCGGTGGCTGCAAGGTGGGGGTCCTGGTACAATCAGGCCATGGAATCAAAGAAGACCTGCAGGGTGGCCACTTCAGGTGCACATTGTTCCCAAAGTCGATGGGCCCATGTCTGGGGTTCCCCTTGCAGCAGGGAGATCACCAGGCCCACCATAGCAGCTTGTAAGGAGAAAGTGCATGGCTGTAGCCCAAAATATAACTCACAAGAGCTGCGAAAGGCCCGAAACTTGCTCCGATCCCCCGCAAACTTGTCAAGTAGGGGGACCCTAGGCTCCGATGGCAGAGCCACAATGGTGCGGGCCACTGCAGCTCTGCCTCTTGATACAGATGGTGCGGAGAGTTCACACACTTGCTCCTCCAGCCGGGTATAGCTGTCTTGCAAGTTCTTTAAGGCTTGCGTGAGCCTGGCCAAGTGGATGCACAGTTCGTCCATGGCAGAGGGTGTTCCCTGTGCAGACTCAGACATGGCTGTCCATTACTGTCACGGTCCTGGTGGTGGAGTATGTCTTATGCAGGGAACAACCGCTCTTACACACCCGATTCGGGGACCCCTGATAGTATAAACAGGAAGTCCTGGAGTGCAGGATGGCGCGAGAGCTGGATGGCCACTGGTGGTGATGTGAAGCTCTAGGTAGTCCTGCAGGCAGGCGGATGGTCATGCAGGCTGGGTCGGCAACTGGCGGGCAATGAGGTACAAAAGGGTCAGGCAGAGAGGGGTCAAAGTCCAAGCTGGGTTCGTTAACAGACTGGTGGCAAGGTACAGAGGGGTCAGTCAAACGGATGGTCGTGGATAGCTGGGGTCGGTGCAGGCAGATAGTCAGCAGGTCAGATCAAGCCGGGTCGGATCAAGGAAGCAGGAACAACACAGGAACAGATCACAGGGAACAGAGCTGATGCTCACAGGTACTCAGACGCTGTAGAACGGACAGCACCTGCTGACAGGTGCAGGAAGTTCAAATAGCTCCGTTTGGCACCATTTTTCGCAGGCGCGCGTGAACGTGCCCAAAGGCTCTAAAGGTAGTAAAAAGTCCAGAAAATGGCCAGGACACACCAGGCACTGGAATATAGTCCACCTTCTCCTAACAGGTGGTAAACTTTTAGCCCCCTTTTTACTAAACACATCCAAGAGGTCGTGGTAGGCTGGAGGTACAGCTTGGCGGACTTCAGAATCTGACTCAAGGTCCAAGCTTAGTAGGGTAGGGCCAACCCCCTGGGCAGGATGGGGGCAGTGCTGAGAGCAGTAGACAGAGGGGAACTGGATATCCCTGGTGGACCAGTTAATGTGGGGGCTGTGTGCCCGGAGCCAAGGTAGGCCGAGGATGATGGGAAAAATAGGGGCTGTAATTGCATCCAAGATGAATAGTTCTTGGTGGCTGCCAAGTGTCACAGTAGGTATAGGGAAAGTCTAGTGTGTGACGGTGCCAGATTTGATAGCAGTTCCATCTTGTCATCTTGTGTACCTTGGGACGAAGGGGTATCTGGTGTAGAGTTGCAAAGGTCTGGTCCACGAAGCAGCTACACGCCCCGGAGTCAATAATTGCTGGTACCTGGATACTTCCTCCGGGAAGCTGCAACGAAATTTAAAGAGTAAGGTGAGAAACATTACTTGTCAGAGGGGACTTTTCTTTGGTATCCCTGGCAGGCCTCTTCCCTAACTTGGCTGGGCAAGTTCTCACCATGTGCCCGGGCTCTCCACAATACAGGCACAGGTTGTGGGTACGACGTCGCTGTCTCTCTTCAGGTGTGAGTGACAGGTGGAGGAGCCCTATTTGCATTGGCTCAGATGGATAAGCAGGAGCAGAAGCAGCCGTTGCGGGGGTAGAGGAGACTGGCGCAGGGTAACTGGGCATGCGGGGCATCATCCAGGTGAGATGCATGGTGCCAGAAGACCTCTCTGTCAGAGTTTCCTGAGGCGACGATCTATCTGAATTGCCAGGTTAATAAGAGCATCCAGGGTTTGAGGCACACCGACATGGGCAAGCTCATCTTTCAATGACTCTGACAGTCCTAGGCGGAACTGGTAGTAGAGTGCCACATCGTTCCAGGCCATGTCTGCATTCCAGCACCTGAAGTCGGCAACATAGTCCTCGGCTGTGCGTTGGCCTTGCTGGAGGGCATGTAAGGAGGCTTCTGTTGTGGCAGCCTGGTGAGGGTCCTGGTAAAGACGAGCCATGGCATAAAAGAACAAGGCCAGAGTAGCAACTTACGGTGATCTCTGTTCCCAAAACCGATGGGCCCATGACTGAGGCTCCCCTTGCAGCAAAGAAGTCACAAGTTCTACTTTTGTGGCTTCTAGGGAGAAGGTGCGGGGCTGCAACCCGAAATAGAGTTCACACAAGTTGTGGAACGCACGGAACTTGCTGTGATCCCCCAAGAATTTATCCGGAAGGGGAACCCTGGGCTCCGATGGCAGGGCCACAATGGTGTGAGTAGGGGATTGTCCAGACCCAGGAGCAACTGGTGCAGAAAGCTCTCATACCTGCTCTTCCAGCCGGGTGTATCCTTCCTGCAGGTTTTTGACTGCCTGTGTAAGCCCTGCTAGATGGGCACACAGTTCTTCCATGGCAGAGGGTGCTCCCTGTGCAGACTTGGACATGGCTGTCTGTTATTTTCACGCCCCTGGTTTTGGAGTCAGACTTGTGCAGGGAGCAACCACTCTTACAACCCTGATTCGAGAACCCCTGATAGAGCAAACAGGTGGTTCAGGAGTGCAGGATGGCACGAGGGCTGGACTGTTCACTGATGGCAGCGTGAGATGTCCCACAGAGACTCGTGCAGACAAGTAGCAAGGAGATACAGACTGCTTTGGTGTCACGTACCTGGTGGTGGAGTCTGTCTTGTGCAGGGAACAACCGCTCTTGCGCACCCGATTCGAGGACCCCTGGTAGTGTAGACAGAGGCCCAAGAGTGCGGGATGGGACGAGGGCTGGAGGGTCACCGATGATGTAGTGAGGCTCCAGGAGACATGCAGGTAAAATAATTTGGTCGTACAGGCTGGGTCGGCAACAGGCAGGCAGGAAGGTACAAGAGGATCAGGCAAATGGGTAGTCAGAGTCCAAGCAAGGTTCGTTTAACAGGCGGGCAGCAGAGGTACAAAGGAGCAGACAATCGGATGGTCGTGGGTAGCCGGGGTTGGTGCAGGTAGCAGAACAGCAGGTCAGGACAAGCCGGGTCAACAGGAGGCAGAGCAAACACAGGAACAGGTATCAGGAGCTGAGGCTTACAGGTCAGGAACGCTGTAGAACTGGCAGCACTTGCTGATGGACTCTCCAGGTTTAAATAGCGCCATTTGGCGCCGTTTCCGGCGCGTGCGCGCGCACAGGCGCGCGCGAACGCGCACAGGCGTGCGCACCACCGCGGAAACAACAGATTTTAGCGAAGATGTTCTTTTCCTAACAGTTGGCAACTGGCTGGCGGTGAGGTACAAGAGGAGTAGGCAGAAGAGTAGTCAAGTCCAAGCAAAGTTTGTTATCAGGCGGGCAGCAGAGGCACAAGAGGTCAAGCAGAAGAGTAGTCATGGGTATCCGGGGGCCAGTGCAGGCAGATATCAAGCAAAGTCAGGTGAAGCCGGGTCACAGGATACAGGAACAGATACTCAGGTAATTCAGGCACAGTAAACACCGTAGAATGGACGGCACCGGCTGCACGGTGCTGCCAGTTCAAATAGGCCGTTTGGCACACCTGCCGCGCACCTGCTGCATGCATACATGCTCCCATACGTGCCTGTGCACAGGAATGGATGTTCCAGCTTGATCTTCAGAAATGTTAGCAGTTGTTTCCTGACAATACCATTTCTGGGACATATCATGAGCCCTGAAAACTTTCAAATGGACCCGAAAAAGCTTGCAGCTGTCCTGCAGTGGCCACAGCCAAACGCCTTGAGAGGGCTTTAAAGCTTTCTGAGCTTTGCCAATTATTATAGACATTTTATCAAAGGCTTTGACACTATTGCCACATCCCTTACTGCCATGACTAAAAAGGGGGGCAATTGTAAAGTACGGCCTCTGAAGCAGTTTCAGCCTTACAGCAGCTAAACAAAATGTTCAGCAAGGCTCCAATCCTTCAGCATCCAAACCAAGAACTCCAATATATTGTTGAAGTGGATGCATCCGAAGTAGGGGCTGGTGCAGTGCTGTCTTAAAGACAACCAAAAATAGGTAAATTTTCGCCTTTTTCTCCAAAAATGTTTCTCCTGCTGAAGTTAATTATGATTTTGGGAACTGGAAACTACTGGCGATTAAGCGTGCACTGTCTGATTGGAGGCACCTCCTGGAGAGAACTTTAAAGCCTTTTACTATATTGACAGCCTCTTAAGATCGTGGCACAGATATCTACAGCCCTTTCACAACAGTTAGACCTCATGCACACAGGGCGTTAGAAAAAAATGAGTTGCCAAGCCACTTACAACGCCAGGAAAGAGTGGCTGTAAAAATGTGATTTTAGTAGCTGTTTGTATTGGCGTTAATGCATGTTTAGCCGCATTAACTTTTAGCAGAGTTTCTCTGCCTCTATTCAAAATCAGTGGTTCCCTAAGAGAGCTGTCTTAACTGATGCGACTTTCAGCCCATTGATTTAAATAGAAGTTACATCCAAGTCGGATCATCATGATCCGACTTGTGGTGCAACTTGTGCTTGCGGATCTTGAAGGGGAACAAAATTAAAAGAAATATGGTGTGGGGTCCCACTCAAGATCCATACCAGGCCCTTTGAGTCTGGATCTTTAAAGGGAACCCCACGCCAAAATGGAAAAAACCTGCATGAGGTCCCCCCCTAAAATCCATACCAGACCTGTATCCGAGCATGCAGCCAAGCACGTCAGGAAAGGGGAGGGGCAAGGGAGCGCTCTACCGTCCTGGACCATACCAGGCTACACGCCCTAAAGATGGGGGGTGTGGGTGCTTTGGGGCAGGGGGGCTCTGCACCCCCTCACCCCAAAGCACCTTGTCCCCATGTTGATGAGGACAAGGGTCTCTTCCCGACAACCCTGGGTGGTGGTTGTGGGGATCTGCGGGCAGGGGGCTTTTCGGAATGTGATCCCCAGATCTCAGCCCACCCATGTGAATGAGTATGGGGCGCATTGTGCTCCTGCACATTCACCCCAAAAAAAGCCAGTGTAGTGTAAATAAAAACAAGGGACGGTTTTGATAAAAATCTCCCTCCAGTTTTCTACCTCTGGTCCTCTTCCTCTGATCTTCTCCGCCGCTGCTGTCTTCTCCGCCGCCGACCCGGTCCTCCTCCGATGCTGTCTCCCGTTGTGGTGCCAGCTTCACTCTCTGACGCTTCTCATATAGCCATGGGGCATGGCCATCCAGTGATGTCACCAGGAGACCTCACCAGTTGGGGTCTCCTGGTGACGTCACCGGATGGTCCCACCCCATGGCTATATAAGAACCATCAGAGAGCGGAGCAGGCACAATGACGGGAGACAGCATCGGAGGAGGACAGGGTTGGCGGCGGAGAAGACAGCAGATGCGGAGAAGACAGCAGTGGCGGAGAAGACCAAAGGAAGAAGACCGGAGGGAGAAGACCGGAGGGAGAAGACTGGAGGGAGAAGACTGGATGGAGGAGACCAGAGGAAGATCTTTAATAAATTACTTGTAAAAACTGTCTCTTGTTTTTATTTACACTACACTGCCTTTTGGGGTGAATGGGTAGGTGTACAATGTACCCCATACACATTCACATTGGGGGGCAGGATCTGGGGGCCCCCTTGTTAAAGGGGGCTTCCAGATTCTGATAAGCACTCTGCCCACAGACTCCCACAACCACCGTCCAGGGTTGTTGGGAAGTGACCCTTGTCCCCATCAACATGGGGGCAAGGTGCTTTGGGGTGGGGGCACAGAGCTCCCCCTGCCCCAAAGCACCCACACCTCCCATGTTGAGGGAATGGGGCCTGGTATGGTCCAGAAGGGGGGGGTTGTTTGTCCTCTCCTTTCCTGACCTGCCAGGCTGCATGCTCGGATAAGGGTCTGGTATGGATTTTTGGGGGGACCCACGCCTTTTTTTTGGTGTCGGGTTTCCTCTCAAAATCCATACCAGACCAAAAGGTCTGGCATGGTCTTGGGGGGGGGAGGCACACCATTTTCTTTTCCATTTTGGCGTGGGGGTTCAAATCCATACCAGACTCAAATGGATCTTGGGGGAAGCTCATGTCGTTTTTCTTTTAATTTTGGCATGGGGCTCCCCTTCAAGATCCTCAGAGCACAATGGTCCAACTTGGATGCGATTTCCATTCAAATCAATAGGCTGAAAGTCGGATCAGTTAAGATGGCTCTCATAGGGAACCAATGATTTTAGCATGTCAAAAAAACGCTTGACACGACTTAAAGCTGTATCTTAAAGTTTACATGCATTTACAAGCAGTTACAAGCATTTGGCATTTGAAATGTAAACTACATTCCTGAATGCGTTTTATCTGCTTTCAAAAAATGTCAGTAAACTCAACTGCCTCTAAACTACTATAAACGGCTGAGTGTATATGTACACGTAAGATAACATTGAGGAGAGTTCAGGGGCTGCTAAAAAAACACTCAACTGCTCCTAAACATGGGTTTAGTAGCTGCAATATACATGAGGCCTTACAGGAAGCCCAGAATCATGTCCCCCAAGGTCTGAAAGTACCACCTGATCATCTGTTTGTTCCCCCAGTCTTAGGAAGGCCAAACTTCTCTGGGCTCATGATGGAGTAGTGTCTGGCCACTCTGGTGTTACTATCACTTTAAATACTTTGGAGCATCAATTTGGTGGGCAGGGATAAAGAAGGACAATATTGATTATGTAGCTGCCTGCCCAACTTGTGCTGCTAACAAGACTCTTTGCAAACTACCCACCGGCCTGCTACAATCACTCACCACACCTCGGTAGCCTAGGACACATTTGACCATTAACTTTATCACAGACCTTCCCAAATCTGCTAGAATGACTACAATTTGGATCATAGTGGATCGTTTTTCTAAAATGACCCACTTTATGTCACTTTCTGGACTGCCTACAGTTGAAGCACTGTCTTCCCTCTTTCTATCCCATATTGTAAAACATCATGGGATAACTACCAACATCATATCTGATTGGGGTACCCAGTTCATTTCCTGATTCTGCAGAGCTTTATGTAAGAAGTTGGGGGTAACAGTTTTTCTCTCTACCTCACACCACCCACAAACTGATGGACAAACCGAATGTATGAACCAGACTCTCTAAACCTATCTTTGGCACTACATCAACAAATTACATTCTAATTGGTCTGAATATTTGCCTTTAGCTTAGTTTGCCAACAACTGATATTTTAAGTATCCATGCAGTTCATGTATAGAAGTCCATCCACTGCTCCTCCACCGATGCTGTAATGCTAAGACACCACCTAGGAGTGTAGGGCCACTGCACTGTGTGCTGGGCTGTGTGGGATGTACTTCTGACCAATGCTCTCTGTATATTATACATTTTGACCCCTGCACTTTATATGCTATATTGTAATTACATACTCCTGACCAATAAGTTAATTGTATCAACAATGTCTGGTTACTAAGTAATCCTTGACTAATTTGATGATGTGCTTCCTTAATGTAGTGCCAGACAAAATGTTAGCTCTATGGTTGTATTCTGTGTGCATAAAAGCATATGTAGTTTCAGTTTTTAATAATCGTGCTGATGTTTAACCTCTTATTGTCCAACCATAACCTATAGATGGCAGATGGGAAGCAGCACAGATGTGGGTTAACGTACCCATATGTCATCCCGCAATGGTGGCTCCTGCGCGGCTCACAGAGCACGCTCCCAGGAGCCCACCGATCTGTGTGTCACCCAGACACAGCCGATCACATTATCACTATGTCTGGGTGATCACATGGTGTTTTACCATGTGATACACATTTGTAGTAGGAAACGCGCTGACAAGTATATACAAAGTTGCTGGCACACTGTGCGACCAAATATATAAAAATAATTTGCTGTCCTATCAATAATGATGTGTAGAACACACCAATTTAGTGCAATAGTGAAAAAAACATGAAAGTATAGAAAAGAGTTAAAAAGTATAAAAAAATCTAAAGTCCACTTTGAGTGCATATAGTAAAAATGACAATCCGATAATGCAACACCACTATGTGATAGAAGATGTCTACTTGACAAAAATTCCGCGATCACCACATGGATTGTCACCTCTGTTTGCAATGGTAGCAATCACATAGTAAACAATGCAAACTGAAAGTAAGCATCGGTTCTCTCTGCTCTCACTGTGAGAGCAGAGAGAGCCAATGCTGCAACCTGTGAGTGCACAGCAGCCTGTCAGGCTGCATATACACTCACAGAGTGCAGTGTCAGCCTGCTCCAGTGTCCCTGATCATTGCCCCAGTGTAGTCATAATAAATAATGCAGCCAGAACCTGTCACCTGTCCCAGTGCTCACAGTAACACCAACATTCATCATACCAATGTCCCGATCCCCGCAAAACCAGCACCCTGATCTCCACCATACCCCATACCAGCACTATGATTGCTTCCATATGCCATACCAGCACACAGATCACCACCATATGCCATACCAGCGCCCTGATCACTGCCATACACCATACTAGTGCCCTGTTCACTACCATACCTTATACCAGCATTCTGATCACCCCATATGCCATACCAGCATCCTGATCACCATCTTACCATCTTACCCCATGCCAGAGTTCTGATCTCTCCATATGCCATACCAGTGTCCTAATCACCACCATACCAGCATTCTAATCACCTCATATGCCATACCAACATCCTAATCAGTGATCACCATCATACCCCATGCCAATATTATGATCACTCCAATACCAGTGCCCATATCACCTCATCTGCATAGCTCCCAACTGTCCCTGATTTAGAGGTACTGTCCTTGATTTGGAGCAAAGTCCCTCTGTCCCTCTTTCCTCCTCATTTGTCCTTCATTTAGGTTGATCTATATAGTTGTAAATAAAATGCATTATTTATCTTTCAAAAAGTGTTTCCCAGTGCTACACTTTTCATCCAGTTTCTAAATTGCTGCATTTGTAAATGTCAAAACCAGTATTTAGGAATAATAGTGGTAAAGAAAAAGCACTTGTGGGTTTAACAAATTTTTTGTGTGTGGGAAATTCTCCTTTAACCACTTCAGCCCCGAAAGGATTTCCCATGTTAGGACCAGAGCACTTTTTGCAATTTGGCACTGCATCGCTTTAACTGACAATTGCGTGGTCGTGCAACATTGTACCCAAACGAAATTTGTGTCCTTCTTTTCCCACAAATAGAACTTTCTTTTGGTGGTATTTGATTGCCTCTGTGTCATTTCTGATCACCGCTATAAACAAAAGAAGAGCGACAATTTTGCAAAAAAAAACAGTTTTTCTTACTTTTTGCTAAAATACAAATCCAAAAAAAAAATATAAAACAAAATTTTTTTCATCGGTTTTGGCCGATTTATATTCTTCCTCATATTTTTGTTAAAAAAAATCGCAATCGGCGTTTATTGATTTTTTTGTGCAAAAGTGGCCATGTTTACGGATGATGAGAATTAATTTCTGGGTTTTTTTAGATTTTTTTAAATTTTTTACTAGTAATAGCGGCAATCTGCGATTTTTAGCAGTACTGCGATATTGGGGCAGACATGCCGGACCATTTTGGCACTTTTTTGGGACCAATGACATTTATACAGCGATCAGAAATTTAAATGTCCACTGATTACTGTATAAATGTCATTGGCAGTGAAGGGGTTAACTTGCAGGGGGAGATCTAGGGGTTAACTGTGTTCCCTGGGTGTATTCTAACTGTGGGGGGGCTGGGCTACCATGGGCATATGAGATCTAACTGACTCAGTGACAGGGATCAGTAGATCTCCTATGCCCTCACTAACAGAGCGGGGAACCGCTCTGTTTACATTGGCAGTTCCCCGTTCTTTTGCTGTGGCCGCTCATCGTTGTGGACATCGGGTCCGCCCGAGCCACGGGCACACTCCTCAGGAGTACGGCCCCCTAGCAGCCACCTTCAGATCGCCACTTATTTACGGCGATTCGCGGGATGCATCCACATTGCCGCCGTGAATATACGGTAGGCAGTGTGGAAGTGGTTAAGGGGGTGGGGCCTATGCCTACATACTTTTGCGAATAGGTGTCCCTCATTCCCATTTCAAAAAGTTGTGAGGTATGCATATGCCATACCAGCATCCTGATCACCGGCATGCCAGCATCCTGATCACCGCCATACCTCATTCCAACGTCCTGATCACGGCCATACCCCAAACCAGCATCCTGATCACTACCATATGTCATTCCAGAATCCAGCATTTTAGGGTCTCAACTGATCAATTTTCAAAAATATATTCCATGGTGTGTAGGCTCTAAAACTTTCAAACAGACTAAATAATATTTTGGGTTATTTTTACCTAAAGAATGCACCAAAATACATTTTGGCCTAAATTCATGAAGAAAGACAATTTATTTGCAAAATTTTATAACAGAAACTAAACAAAAAATCATTTGTTTTCTAAAATGTTCAGTATTTTTTAATTTATATAGCAAAAAAGAAAAAAACCCAGTTGTGATAAAATACTACCAAAGTCTGAAAAAAATGATAAAAACCTCATATGGGAAGAGTGTTACATGACTGAGTGACTGAGTAGTTGTCACTCAAAGTGTAACAGCACTGAAAGCTGAAAATTGGCCTGGTCTGGAAGGGAGTGAAAGTGTCCGGATCTGAAGTGATTAATGAGACACTTGCTTGTGCCATAATTATTAAAGCATATTTTGGTACTTCCGGCGCCTCATGTGTGAGGAGTGACGGCGAGCAGCTCCGCACATACCGGCAACAAACGGCTCACATAACTGGGATCCATCCCCACCAACTGCCATCCACCTGCTGTGGACACCTCCCCACACATATGGATAAGTACCTCACCAGCTCCAGGGCAGATTCGCCGTCCCCAGCCCGATCGATTACACAGGGCCCGGCGGCCGGGTGTACCAAGATGGCTGCTGCATCAGAGACAGAGCAGCACATCATGGAGACACAGGCCCCAGAGCCCCAGAACTCACCCCAACAGGACGAATACTCTAAAATCGCACAGGCAGTAGTGGCTCTGCTCCTTCCCAATATTACTCAAGCTGTGGACTCCGCTGTGCAGGTATGGCCCAGATTCGAAAAGATTTTAGCGAACACGCACGCAGACTCTCAGCTGCAGAAGCCAGAATTTCAGACATTGATGATGAACTTTATCAGATGAATGGCATGATCGAAAAATACGATAAAATACACACAGCCATGCAAGAGAAGCTTGAGGATCTCGAAAATAGATCCCAAAGGAATAAAATGCGGATTTCAGATCTCAGAGAACTGCCCTAATAGTGCCCTTATACACCTATGCGCCTCATGAATTCCTGAGGCATTGGGCCTCCCTGCACCATGTGTAGTCGAAAGACCACACAGACTGGGCCCCCCTGGCGCAAACCGCAAATCCCCCAGAGCGGTCATAGTTAAATATCTTAACTATGTGGATAGACTTGCCATCCTCCAGGCCTTCAGAAAGTCAAGAAGCCTTAAAATTGAAGGTACTAACTTACTAGTCTTTGCAGACTATTCTTCAGAGGTATCGAGGAAGCGGAAAGAATTTCAAGTGATTTGTGCGGAACTCTTCAAACAAAATATCTCCCTAGCCTTTCCACCCATCCTGAGGCTCCAAGCTCCGAACGGAGAACAACTCTCCTTTTAGACGTCCAAAGAAGCTGAGGCCTACTTGTACTCCAGTCTGATCCGATCCACTAGCCACTCATCCCTCCAGGATATCACTTCACCAACTTCAAGGGAACAACAAAGCCCCAGGAAAGACCCTCCAAAAAGGCTGCGCCCCAACAACCCTAACAACTTCAACATTTCACGCTTAAATCAGAGGTCGCCTTTCTCATCACTAAAAAAACTGCCACCTAATTCACCAATATGGCGACATCAAGCACCAATCTGACAAACTATGTGCATCCTATACCCTGTCAAAGTTCTGTTTTTCAATCGGGCTGATATCACTCTCTGTTTACCCTGGACATTGCCCGGTAGGCAGATTCTACGGGTATCGTGAGTTGCACACTCAAGGAAAAAAGTGAAGTTCAAAAAGGTTGCTCACCTGAGCATCAAACTAACATTATCTTTTCTTTTTCAAGTTCCACACCCTTGACATCTCTCCCCTACTACCTGCAAGAATCTACCAAGGTTCACACGGGCGACCCTCGATTAATGACCCAACCAAACCGTGAGTCTTTCCAACACCCCACACACCTGCTTAAAAAAGCAAATACTCTAACTCACATTACCCCCACACAAACATGCGAATAGTTACTTGGAATGTCAAGGGGTTACGTTCCCCTTCAAAACGTGCTAAAGTTTTAAGACACCTAAAACGTCTCCACACTGACATCACCCTTTTACAGGAGACACACTTAGGCAAAGACGACCTCCACCGCCTTCAAAAGTTCTGGGTCGGGAAGGTCATAGGCTCCCCAGCAATAGGGAGGAAAGCCAGAGTAGTTATTCTCCTACATAAGAAACTTTCCTACAACACTCTAGAGATTGACAGCGATTCTTTAGGCTGCAAAGTGACTATACCTCTAAAAAATCTAGTCAAAAGACATACTAATCTCCAACATATATGCCCCTAACTCGCCCTCAGTGTCCTTTTTTCAGGATACTGCCAGATGGATCCTAAAAAAAAACAAACATCCCCCACCTGATAGGTGGGGACTTTAACTCAGTCCTTAAGAACAGAGGAAGACAAATCTACACACAAGAGACCTGCCCAGGGGAGCCCACGTCCCCATACTACCCCTTTCGAACAGCTCGCCTCAGCAAACAACCTGGTTGACACCTGGCGATTAACACACCCCACCGACAGAGAATTCACATTTTTCTCCCTTCAACATGGTACTTTTACTAGAATAGACTACCTATTTGCTACTCACTCCCTCATGCAATACATCAGGGTGGATAACATCCACGACTTCCTAATATCAGACCACAGTCCTGTCTCGGTTCACCTAGTTGACTTCTCCCCCATGATATCTCCTAAATATGGAGATTTCACTCATACTTAGCGAATGATACACACCTACAAGAGGTGCTATCCACGGCTAGGGAGGAGTATTCTTCTCTCAACAAAGAACACCTCAACCAGCCGAACCTATTCTGGGAGATAATATCATACGCGAGCCTCTACAAAAAAAGCGCTCTACAACGCTACCAAGAAGCTAGCGAGCAACTAAGAAAGGCACAACACTTGCTAGTCCAAAACAACACGCCCACAAACAGACAACTCTGGAAGGAAGCTAAACAATACTTTAACACCTGGGCAGAGCAACAGGAACGCATACACATGGCCCACTGGGACCTTATGCTCCATAAACAGGGAAACAAGGCAGGTAAGCTGCTTGCCAGATTATGTAAGGCCAACACAAACCAACACACATCCAAACACTTAAAAACCAAGAGGGCACACTGACCTCATCCCCTGAACAAATCAATAAAATACTTCATAAATTCTATACGCCCCAGACAATCTGGACTTCTCATCCACTAACACATTTCTAAACACACCCGACCTCCCACAAATAACAGCAGACCTTCTCTCCTCCCTGAACGCACCAATCACCAGAGAAGAGATCAAACTCAACATCAAAACATTAGCCAATAACAAATCCCCAGGGCCTGACGGCCTTACAGCCGAATTCTTCAAGCTTACACAAAAATTAATTCCTCAGACATTAACCGAGGTCTTCAACGGGATATGGGAGGGGGGCCCTTACCTACCGTCGGGTCATCAATAGAGTTGAGCGAACCTCTGGAAGTTTGGGTTCTGCTGGTCCGGCCGAACTTCGGGACAAAGTCCGGGTCCTGACGGAACCCGAACGATCGCACGGACACCGAACCCCATTGAAATCAATGGGGACCCGAACTTTTAGGCACAAAAATGGCTGTAACAAAGTCCTGGAAAGCCCTAGAGGGCTGCAAAAGGAAGTAAAATGGGGGTAAGGGTAGGGCAAGTGCCCTACAAAAAATGGGTACAGGGAAATAACTTTAAATATTTAAAAAAAAATAAAAACATAAAAAAAGCAAAAATGGAGGTGAATGTGGATCATCTTCAAACTGTGTCTGAAAAGTATTAATTAACGGTAGAAGCCATATAACTGTTCTAAAATCATCTTCTTTGTAGGGCAAGTGCCCTACAAATAAATGGGGATAGGGAAAATAAATTAAAATCAAATAAAAAAATGGGAAGGGGGGT
>BLSH010029916.1:4642804-4671100 GCA_018402905.1 Glandirana rugosa
TGACACAGACTTTTCATAATTAATTGCCATCTTCGGTATATTGACAAGATTTTAGTAGAAGTTTGATCCCGTTCACGGGATGTTTATTTACCCCTATCCCTTTTATTTAATTTTAGTTCATTTTTTTACCCTTCCTCCCACCTACACCTCATCCTCGGATCCCCAACTGATCCGGCACTGGCACCGTCACATCCACCTTCACCGAACCATCTCCTCATCCTCCTCCATCGGTTGTACCAAAAAAAAAAAAAAAAATAACTCCGGATAAGTTTTTTTCTTCATATACTTACCGACACACTCAGGCTAGATTTACAAATAAGACGTGTTCCATGTCTGTTCAGAACACCATTCATATACTTCTTTTTTTGAATAGGCCTCAATAAAAAAAAAAAAAAAAACCATGTTGGCTACCTCCTCCTACTCCTCTACCAAGCCACTTCCACCTACACTGCCACGGTCACGGCCTAGTCAACCCCTAGGCTCCTACTCCACATCCACCCTCCTTCCCATTTTTTTACTTGATTTTAATTTATTTTCCCTATCCCCATTTATTTGTAGGGCACTTGCCCTAGTTTGAAGATGATTTTAGAACAGTTATATGGCTTCTACCGTTAATTAATACTTTTCAGACACAGTTTGAAGACGATCCACATTCACCTCCATTTTTGCTTTTTTTATGTTTCTATTTTTTTACAAATATTTAAAGTTATTTCCCTGTCCCCATTTTTTTGTAGTGCACTTGCCCTACCCTTAGCCCCATTTTACTTCCTTTTGCAGCCCTCTAGGGCTTTCCAGGACTTTGTTACAGGCATTTTTGTGCCTAAAAGTTCGGGTCCCCATTGATTTCAATGGGGTTCGTTGTCTGTGCGATCGTTCGGGTTCCGTCCGGACCCGGACTTTGTCCCGAAGTTCGGACGGACCAGCAGAACCCGAACTTCCAGAGGTTCGCTCAACTCTACTCACTACGCCTCACCCCCTCATGGGGACTCGCCTACCCAAACAACTTCAGGTTACCATTCCTGCACCCCTACCACCCACCTCTAAAGACAGTTTTCTCTACAAACTTCTTTTACACTTCCTCTTACTCTGAACAGCCTATCCAGTCATAGGAAAGCCTAAAAAAGCACGCTTCTCTAAAGTACATTATCTTCCACTGTGTATCCATCTTCCATCACGCCAAGGTTCTACACTACTCATCACCATAACCCAAATATTTCAAATTCTGGACGCAGATCGGGCTCCGCACCAGCCCTCCTCCCCTCTTTTGAGGGAGGAGGGCGGGGAGATGGAACCACAGGTCTCTCTTATCCATCCAGACACAATCACTCAAAAATTACAAACATATTCCTTTCAAACTTAAGCTTGCATGATCGTACTCACATAATTTTATAGACAATGTTTTCTGCATAATTAATCTCTATAGTTGTGTTTACCTAGAAATGCTTTGAGCTATCTGAAGATTTTGAGCACCTGCTCTTTATGTGAATTCACCCACTTTTACAGAGTATTATACCCGCCCCAATCCTTCCCCCTCTCCCCCCCTTTAGCGCCAAACATCTTGATCATTCATAACTGTTCACAACCTTATGTTCCGCTATTTCATGTAAAGGGTTTATTACTCATTGTACGTTACATGTCATTTGATCTGTTAACTGTGTAACAAACAAAAAAATATGTTATAAAAAAAAAAGCATATTTTTTAGGTATACAGACTTTGGCATATGTGTGTATGCATACAGCTATTAGGTGCAGGTTCTATTTAAATATGCCCCTTTAAGCCCCTTTTACTTTCAGTACAGTGAGGCCACACACAACATTCACTCTCTGTGGTACTGGAATAGTCTTCCATGTACTCTGCGAGCATCGAATTGCCGTTTGGGGCTAGTTTATACTATCATACCTGCGTTCAGTGTATATTTTAAACCAACACGTTTGTATACATTTTTAAAGCATTTTAAACAATTTTAATGTATTTCAGTGCATTTTACCTTTTTCACATGAAAAATGGGTTTATGTGCATTCCAGTGCATTTGCATGTGTTTACATGCGTTTTCACATGTTCGGGTGCAAAAATGTTCATGCTGCTGCACTTTTTTCAAAAACACCAGAACTGAATGCAGCAATGTGAACTAGGATAATTGGAAAACATTGATGGTACTGTGCATGTGTTCAGAATGCATTTAGAAAACATACTTGAAAGCATCTGGAATGAACAACCACTCTCCACAGTGGTACACTGTTAGATGAGAGAACAGCTGCTATGTGCTTTAGTTTAGCAGTTATTCTACAAGGGCTCTGTATGCCAGCTGAGGCTGGTTGACCAGTGTTTTCTTATGTATTAACGGGTCATTTACACCACAATGCACATGCTTTATTATTTTTCTGTATATTTTCTCTTCCATGCTAACTCATTCTGTACACTGTGCTGTACAATTCATATTCCACCCAACTAATTAGGTACTCTGTACTGAAGATTTTCTATTCCATGCCACCTCATTCTGTACATCGTCCTTCACATTTCCTTTTCTGCACTGGATTATTCTATATGATGCACTGTACATTTTTTATTCCACACTGCGTCATTCTATGCCAGGAAAGTTGTCTCAAAGACTAATTAACCATATCCCATTAAGCCGTGCCCAATATTCAGTAAAGAACGTGTTGTTTAACATAAACAAGCCACACAAATTGCATCGACTCAATGCACAGAATGTAAGCTGTCCCAAGTCAAGAGGTGGACCTTTCTGCTCTCTGTGGCTGTTTCCCCTGAGAGTGGAATCTAAGCAGCGGTTTACCCAAGATCCCCCCTCGTGACTGTTTGGGCTTAGCTGGCTACCACCAGATCACTCAACAAATACTTGCAGAGGCAGAGGAGGGTAAGTGCCTGGTAATGAGAAATTGGAGCTTGAGAGAGGTATACAGCACAGAATAGTAGGGTTGCCACCTCATGCCTTTAAACCTAAACACATATGAAATACACAGGTTCTGAGGCTAATTGAATGCAGATAAGGCACCAAGTGAGTTTAATTACCACCTTAATCAGCCACAGAACCTGTTTAATTATAATGTGTTTGGATTTAAAGGGATGAGGTGGCAACCCTACAGAATAGCTGAAAGGCTTGATGCTTCAGGTACCTAGAGGAACAGAGGAGGCTTGAGGCTGTGGGTATAGAGAAGGTACAGCAGACTGTGCATGCCATGTAGACTTTGAATGCAGAGATGTTGTGCAGCAGGGTCGCAGACTGAGAATGAAATAGAAACTGAGGCTGTTGGTGCAGAGATGGTGCGGCAGAGGTACTGGCTATGGATGCCATGAAGACTGTGGGTGCAGAGGTGTCAGTCAGACTGGGAAAGCAGCAGAGAATGAAGGTGCTGCAGGGGCTACCCATGCAATGGAGGTGCTACAGAGGCTGCAGATATATAGCTGAGGTGCAGTGGTGGTTCAGCAAAGACTGTAAGTGCAGCAAAGCATAGGGCTGTGATGCTGAAGTGTATATTGGCTTCAGCTAATACTGAAAATTCTGAGGTGCACACTGGAATTGATAGATCAAGGGGAGCATACTGACTCCTTGAATGAGCAGTGACAGGGGGTCCCTCTGAAGTTTAAAAATGGAATCCAGTGAGCCAATGTGTCACATGATGCATCAATAGGGCCATCTTGTATTGCATTATGTAATGTTGTTGTGACGCTACAGGTACATCCCCGAAGTGCCTGCAAGACAGTAATGAGGCACCAGTGCTGGTTTTTAGAAAGTAACAATGGCATAATCTGCTTTAGTATTCCAAGGTTTCACAGGGAGAGACTAGGCGGGTTTATATGAAGAATTCAAAAGTACAATGTATTTCGCAGACAAAGGCTAGAAAAAATGTACAGTCAAGACATACTATGTCAGTAGCTTTAGTGTGCAACAGTAGGGACAGACCAAGGCTGGTTTTGTTCAATTATCATTTTTACTAGACCACAGTTTTTCACAGGGTTACACCAGATATGTTTTAAAATCAGGAAATTGCATTACAATGTACTGTACCATAAAAAGAAAGAACACACCGGTGAGCTCAGCAACACCAAAAGACCCGGAAGACCACGGAAAACAACTGTGGTGGTTGACCGAAGAATTCTTTCTCTGGTGAAGAAAACACCCTTCACAACAGTTGGCCAGATCAAGAACACTCTCCAGGAGGTAGGTGTATGTCTGTCAACGTCAACAATCAAGAGAACACTTCACCAGAGTGAATACAGAGGGTTCACCACAAGATGTAAACCATTGGTGAGCCTCAAAAACAGGAAGGCCAGATTAGTTTGCAAAACAACATCTAAAAAAGCCTTCACAGTTCTGTAACAACATCCTATGGACAGATGAGACCAAGATCAACTGTACCAGAGTGATGGGAAGAGAAGAGTATGGAGAAGGAAAGGAACTGCTCATGATCCAAAACATACTGCCTCATCAGTGAAGCATGGTGGAGGTAGTGTCATGGCGTGGGCATGTATTGCTGCCCATGGAACTGGTTCTCTTGTATTTATTGATGATGTGACTGCTGACAAAAGCAGCAGGATGAATTCTGAAGTCTTTTGGGCAATATTATCTGCTCATATTCAGCCAAATGCTTCAGAACTCATTGGACGGCGCTTTACAGTGCAGATGGACAATGACCCGAAGCATACTATGAAAGCAACCAAAGAGTTTTTTAAGGGAAAGAAGTGGAATGTTATGCAATGACCAAGTCAATCACCTGACCTGAATCTGATTGAGCATGCATTTCACTTGCTGAAGACAAAACTGAAGGGAAAATGCCCCAAGAACAAGCAGGAACTGAAGACAGTTGCAGTAGAGGCCTGGCAGAGCATCACCAGGGATGAAACCCAGCGTCTGGTGATGTCTATGCATTCCAGACTTTAGGCTGTAATTGACTGCAAAGGATTTGCAACCAAGTATTAAAAAGTCAAAGTTTGATTTATGATTGGTAATCTGTTCTATTACTTTTGGTCCCTTAAAAAGTGGGAGGCACATATACAAACTGTTGTAATTCCTACACCGTTCACTTGATTTGGATGTAAATGCCCTCAAATTAAAGCTGAAAGTATGCAGTTAAAGCACGTCTTGTTCATTTCATTTCAAATCTATTGTGGTGGTGTATAGAGCCAAAAAGATTAGAATTGTGTTGATGTCCCAATATTTATGGACCTGACTGTATATGTATAAAAAGTTATATTTTATTACAAACATTTATAAAAGGACAATAGATAAAAACAGAGTTTAGAGTATCCCGTGCCATCGGTCATATAACTATGCCAGCCAAAAAAGCACAATGGTGAAACAGCAGTATACTTTGCAGGCGTGATATAAAAGGTTGAAGTGTTTCGCTAATAGCTTTAACAGGACCTTGTCATCTTGACTGCAAAGGTAACAAATAAAGGGTCTGGCCAACAAAAAGACACAGTAAGCAACCTGTAATATGTACATAGTATAGTATTGCATTTATTGCATTTTAATTACAATCCATGTGAGTTTACTGCCTTTAGGCAGTGTAGTCCAAGACCATTGTGTCAGAGTAAAATAGGATATTGGGAGAGTAACATATATGGATCAATTGGTATGTTGGCTGAAAAATATTGCTGTGCATGTGTTGGCCTCACTTCACCTGAGCGGAGCAATTCGCTGGCCACGAGTAAGTGGTGTCCTGATACTGTGGATTAAAACCTGGAGTACACTTGGGCTGCTGCAAGCATTACAGATCTAAAATGAGTGTCTGTATTTTCCCAGCACTAAGGAGGAGAACTTTTCACCAGCCATTAATCCTGTAGGTACTGTTTACAAACCAGTGTCAGGGTCACACCAGTGTGTATTCTACGTAATGATCAGTTAGTCTGCACTAGATACAATTTTATCATTTTCATCAATACGGGTGGATACTGTTTCAGTTTCAGCCTTTGTGAATCAGTTTATTCCATATCTCCCTCTACTATTATTATTACGCGCTTGCAAGTGCTGTTCTCTATCACTATCTACTATTTACAGTAGTTTGACACTTTACAATGTGGTGATTAGAGGCACTAAACTTTAATGCGTAAGTATGTGGTGATGTGCTGCAAATATAGCACAGCTTTGTCTGTGTCAGGAACAATTTCACTCTAGCTAAACTATATTAAAATAATATAAAACTCATAAAAAAAAATACTAAACCACTAAACCACAATTACACCCCCTTGCCTCAAAACAAATCTAAAAATGTGAATAAAAAAAAAAACAAAAAAAAAAACCCCAAAGGGGAGGGGGAGCAGCTAAACAGCAACTAAAGTTTTTGGTACCACACATAAAAAGTTAAACCTAGAAAGAAATGTTGGGTGGGCCGTAGATTAGGGTTCAAATTAAAGTGTTACTAATAGGGATGGGCCAAACACCCCCTGGTTCGGTTCGCACCAGAACACCGCAAACTGGCAAAAAGTTCAAGCGAACATGCAAACCCTAATAAAAAGTCTATGGGACACGAACATGAAAAATCAAAAGTGCTAATTTTAAAGGCTTATATGCAAGTTATTGCCATAAACAGTGTATGGGGACCCGGGTACTGTCCCAGGGGACATGTATCAATACAAAAAAAAGTTGTTAAAACGATCATTTTTAAAGGAGCAGTGATTTTAACTACTTGCCGATGGACCACCTTCGTATGACGGTGGCAAAGCAGTTCGATATCGCGAACTGCTGTCACCTGACAGCAGCTGCGAGATCGGGGACCGTGAGCGCATGCGCGCTGCTGGAGGCGTGCTCGTGCGCTCAATGTGTTCCGGGGGAGCCAGGGAGGCGGTAGGGCAGACTCGACGTCCGCCAGCTACCTGCGATTGCTGCCCCGCAGTGACAAAACGGAGGTCCCTGTATGTAAACACACAGATCTCCGTTTTGACAGGGGGAAGGAATGTGATCGCAGGCTCCCTGTATATGGGAGCCGCGATCACTCCCCTCCCCCACTCAGCCCAGCCCCCACACAGTTAGTAACACACTTAACCCTTAGAGTGCCCCTACTGTTAACCCCTTCCCTGCCAGTGACATTTATACAGTAATCAGTGCATTTTCATAGCACTGATTGCTGTATAAATGCCAATGGTCCCAAAAAAGTGTCAAAATGGTCCGATATTTCCGCGGCACTATCGCAGTCCTGTTAAAAATCGCAAATCGCTGTCATTACTAGTAAAAATTTGAAAAAATAAAAACCCCATAAATGAATTCTCATCATTCGTAAACGTGGCAACTTTTACGTGAACCAGTCAATATACGCCAATTGTGATTTTTTTTTTACCAAAAATATGAGGAAGAATATAAATCCGACAAAACAGATGAAAAATTTGTTTTTTTTTTGGATATGTACTATAGCAAATAGTAAGAAATGTTTTTTTTTTTTGCAAAATTGTCGCTCTTTGTTTATAGCGCAAAAAATAAAAACTGCAAAGGTGATCAGATACCACCAAAAGAAAGCTCTATATGTGGGAAAAAAAAGGACGCAAATTGCGTTTGGGTACAATAAGGCACGACCGCGCAATTGTCAGTTAAATCGATGCATCGCAAAAAGTGCTCTGGTCCTAAAGGGGGAAATCTTTCCGGGGCTGAAGTGGTTAATGATGCTTAAAGTGAAATAGCAATGAAAGTTTCTTTTAAATGTCATGCCTGGGGATCCCCTTTCTGCCTATAAAGTGGCGCATCTGTGCGAATGTCTAGAACATGCTGCAACAATAATGACATTTCTAAAGGAAAAAATGTCATTTAAACTTGCTCGTGGCTGTAATGTATTGCCTGCTCCCGGCAATATAGATAAGAAAAATTAAAAAAAACCGGCAGGAACTCCATACCGAAATTTTAAAAAAAATTGACGTGGAGTCCTCCCCAAAATCCATACCAGACCAGTATCCGAGCATGCAGTCTGAAGGTCAGGATAGGGGGGACGAGCAAGCATCCCCCCTCCAGAACCATACCAGGCCACATGCCCTTAACATGGGGAGGGGGTCACCCCAAAGCAGCTTGTCCCCATGTTGATGGGGACAAGGGCCTCTTCCCTGGCCGGTGGTTGTTGGGGTCTGCGGGTGGGGGGCTTATCGGAATCTGTAATCTGTATCCCTACCCATTCACCAAAAGTGTCAAAAAATTAAAAACCACAGGAGACAGTTTTTGACAATTCCTTTATTAAAAAAAAAAAAATTCCCGTGATGTACATCCATCGTCAATCACAACGCCCAATGGAAAAATAAAAACAAAAAAGCTCGGCTTCCATGGGAGAGCTCCCGCCGACTGCTGTCTCTGCGCTTTGACAGTTTATTTATAGGCAATGGCAGGACCACCCGGTAATGTAACTGGGTGACCCCGCCCCCTCTGACATCACATGACATCAGAAGGGGGCAGGGTCACTCGGTTACATCACTGGGTGGCCCCACCCTTGTCTATATATAAACTGTCAAAGCAAACAGACAGCAGTCATTGGGAGGGGACCCCAAAGCACCTTCCCCTGAGGGCAAGAGGCCTGGTATGGTTCAGGAGGGGGCGTGCTCGCTCGTCCCTTCCCTTTCCTGACCTGCCAGGCTGCATGCTCAGATAAGAGTCTGGTATGATTTTTGGGGGGGCCCGAAGCCATTTTTTAAAAAAAAATTGGCGTGGAGTTCCCCCTAAAACCTATGCCAGACTTAAAGGGCCTGGTATGGATTTTGGGGGGGACCATAATGCCTTATTTTTCTTAAATCTGTCATAGGGTTCCCCTTAACCACTTCAATACAGGCGACGTCACCCCTTTCTGCCCAACCAATTTTCATCTTTCAGTGCTCTAACACTTTAAATGACAATTACTCAGTCATGCATCACTGTACACAAACTAAATTTTTATCATTTTTTTCATACAAATAGAGCTTTCTTTTGGTGGTATTTAATCACCACTGGGTTTTTTATTTTTTGCAATATAAAAAAAAAGAGCAAACATTTTGAAAAAAAAAAAACACTTTTTAAAATTTTCTATTATAAAATGTTGCAAATGTAGCACCCTCTAGGGAGGTAGGTGCTAGAGGTAAAGTTTTTTTCAGTGTAGGTACCTTTAGACAGGCCTGTATGTTTGCTAGGTCTGTTTGTTTTGATTCTGGGCACAGGGTAGGGCTGGGTGATTCACAGGTGGTGTCATCAGGTCAGTGAGACACAGTCAGGAGGACTGGGGAGGCAAACCTGAGAGGGTTGGGAGATTGCAGTCATAGATGGGTGCAGAACCCAGAAGAGTGGACTGTGGTGAAAGGGGCAGTGGAGTTGAGCAGCTGCAGCCAGGAGGGCTGGCAGGGCCTGAAGAGGGCTTACTGGGATCAGTAGACGCATGTGGGACATTTAGCATCTGAACTTTCTCTACACTATAGGGGCCTGTGGTCCCTGCCTGCAAAAGGCAATTGCTAGGGCCTGGCTGAGTCAAAGTCAAGCCTAACCACTTCATGCTAGCCGTACCTGAAGGTTAAAGAAGAAGCGATGTGCAGGAGGAGAAAGACCTGAGGATTAAAGAGGAAGTGATGTGCAGGAGGAGAAAGACCTGAGTATTAAAGAGGAAGCAATGTGCAGGAGGAGGAAGACCTGAGGATTAAAGAGGAAGCGATGTGCAGGAGGAGAAAGACCTGAGGATTAAAGAGGAAGCGATGTGCAGGAGGAGAAAGACCCGAGGATTAAAGAGGAAGCGTTGTGCAGGAGGAGAAAGACCCGAGGTTTAAAGAGGAAGCGTTGTGCAGGAGGAGAAAGGCCTGAAGATTAAAGAGGAAGCGTTGTGCAGGAGGAGAAAGACCTGAAGATTAAAGAGGAAGCGATGTGCAGGAGGAGAAAGACCTGAGGATTAAAGAGGAAGCGATCTGCATGAGGAGAAAGGCCTGAGGCTTAAGGAAGCGATGTGCAGGAGGAAGTTGAAGAAGTACGTACAGGGAGTGTACACAGTTGTCCCAAAACGAATTGCTTTGTACTCCGCAGTACACTGATATATACTCTGTCCTACACTGTTATATAATCTGCCCTACACTGTGCTATATACTCCACAGTATACTGTGCTATATAGTCCACAGTACACTGTGTTATATACTCTGCCCTACACTGTGCTATATACTGCACAGTACACTGTTATATACTCTGTCCTACACTGTCATATATACTCTGCCTTATACTGTGTTTTATACACTAAGCTGACCAGCCCTAGTTACTAAACCCACAACAGTAAAATCAGTCTGTATATGCAGTAAAGCATGCTTGTTATACTCATTGTAGAACCGAAAGGGTTAATCCCTCACATTGTGTGAAAAGGATGTTTGAAGATATTCATCTTCTTCCACAGTCCCCAATCTATCTCCTGACAGAACAGAGCATTGGGGGCACTCTGCACATGCTCAGGTTTGTTGTGTATTGCTAGAGATTTTTTTTTTTGGGAGAGTGCAGCACAGGGCCAATCATCACGGTCCCGACAGAGGATCAGGGGTCCTGCAGCCTCGTAGGACAGTCGGAGTAGAATGAAAACTCCTCCTACAAGCTTTAACCGGACACTGGTAGAAGTCACAAGACTGCTATATACTGCTGATGAGAAAAGGTATTTAGCAGTTTATATTTTCTAAAATAATTGTATTTCCATGTTCTGTGTACTGTGGGAGGCCAGATATAGCGAATGCAGGGTCTTGGGTTTAGTAACAACCATACTGCTATTTATAGTAAGGTAGCATGATACAGAACTAGGTAAAGCACTGTTTAGCTCTATATATGAGAGAAGAAACTGTCTAGCCTTGAAAACACCCATATGATCTATCCATATCCACTCCAAGTCAACACAAGAAGCACCGACTATAAATAGAGCATTTTTTTAAACCCAAAAGCAAACATTTATTATATTGCAGCTTACCAATTCATAGATTTGGCTTCATCAGTTTTCTTTTTTAGACTTTCTTTCCTGGATTTTCATCTGGTGATCTAGCCAGTAAGTCTGTTGTTTTTCCAACAGGAAAAGCTCTCCTGCAGATGTAGCAGCTTGAGTATCAAGACAAATAATTTACCTATGACAGGAGTGCTTACAACAATCAGCTTTTATTTATTCATGTACAACTTTCATGCCAGAAGAAAATAAAACTGTTGCTGTAACTGCTTGTGTAACGTCAGTGTAAGCTGGAGTTTAGATTCAATTTGCTAGTGTATCTAACTGTGCTACTACATCTAACACTCCCCTCTACCAAGACTGACAATGCTGCCATCCAAAGGTGCCTCTTGTACTCCTTCATCCAAAGTGGGGACAGTTTAATACGGGAGGTGTGTTATTGGCCAGATCACCGGGTGAAAATAGAGAAAAAAAAAACTTAAAAAAAGAAAATTAATTCAGCCACCACATCTACAGATTGGTAAGCTGCAGAATATTATATTTTTGCTTTTGTGTTTCATATCGCTTTAAGCGGCACTATATAGGACACAAACTCCCTGAAAACTCTCTGTGATCTGTCCCTAGCTACCGCATGTCTCCTCCAACACACAGTAATAAAAGGCTACTGGAACCCTGATCTTTATAGGGAGGGGATTGCCCCCCCCCCCCCAAAAAAAACCCACTTGGTTGTCCCTTTTAAGTCGTTTGACTGCAGTTCAGAGGCCAGAAGACGTATTGTTGGTAATTGGTTGCTATAGACATGAATGGTTAGTTTGACATTTTCTTGAACAACAAAAAACTTGGGTTTGGATAAAACTTATGTTTGGCCCAAACCTGAAATTAAACCCTAGCGTTGACAGCAAGCCTTGATGTCACACAGGAAGTGTTTTTTTTTAGCATGTAACAAGATATTGTAGGAAAATCTTACAATTAGAGATGAGCTAAACTGAAAATTTTTATTTTTTGAAATTTCAGCAAAATCATGAGATTTCAGCAGCATAAAGAGTTTTAGGGATTAGTAAATCCCTTGCACTCAGAAAAAGACCTGACAAAGTTTGGTCAACCAGTCTTTACATCTCAATTGGTATTATGTGTCAAAGGGTCAGTTCTAGTGACAACCTGTGTAACCAGCAACCACCAATCGCTGTACCTTTTGTCAGCTTGACTGCTTCTCCTGCAGCTCTCAGCTGTTACATTTTCACAGGCTTGGGCCTTTGCCTGTCCTGACCTGGACAGTATTGTGCGATGGGCACCTCACAGCTCCCTTCACAGACTGACGGCCTTGGGAGGTTGGGGCCACTGACCTCTAACTCTGGCTCTAATATGAATGCAGCACACACCAGCATCATCAGTGTGCTTGCTTCCCAGAAAACTTGTCTCAGAGCGCCATTTGAAACAGTAGCATGGGCTATAACCCTTTGTTTCACACTGGAGGGAGAAACACACCCACTCTTCACACTGGCATCTCTGTGCCAGCTACCACCCCTAGGGGACCAAACCGGTCTGACCTTTCTAAAGGGACCCATCTTTTTCCGGGTGTGCTTCCACAAGCACGTCTTACTGAACCTTCTGGTCTTACCTTTCTTTTTACCTCCCCCAGACCTACTCTCCCAGGACTGTAGGGAGCCCACTTGTATGGTATCTGTCAGGGAACTACCACCTTACAACCCGTATCAACCTTAACCAGCACCATCTGTTTTTCAGGTTTTCTAATACCTGTGTGGTTACACTTGGCAACCAATGTCTCAGAAATCCACAACTCATTATTGTCAATATCCTCAGGAACTCTTGTTCAATTGCTTGCCTTGACAGTATCTGAGGAGGGACCATGTACAGGCAAGCTGTCCTCATATGGGACCTTCCCAAAGTTTCACATCGCCCCTTGTCCAACACTCCAATAGTGACTGTCATATCAACACACATTTGTCACCACGTTTTTTCCACACCACTCTCTTTAACCATTTCTGTGTCCTCTGACCTGTCCAACAGTGCTCCAGAGTACTTCTCAGACAACATCATTAGTATGAAGCAATCCAGCACACAGCTGTGAGACAACTTTCCACATTAACACCAAACATTGCATCATATAACTCCAAAATTGGCTATGTCTGCCCAGTACAACCTGGAATCTCACGCTCCAATTAGCACTACCCCATGGTACAAGTTCTCCTGATCCAGGAGAGGACGGCAAGATATTCACTGGCTGTACACTCCATAATTCTAACATTTCTTTGAGCATGTCTGTCATCACAAAACACACTACATCATTCTTTTCTTCAGGAAAAATGTCAACTGTGCGTTAATGCTCACTCGGACCTTCTGGCATGAGAGGGTTAATCTCTGCAGCAGCCAACACACCCTGGTCTATAGGCTGTTCAGCAGACCCTTCTCCTGGCACAGCAGCAATAGTGTCCACTTTATTTTTAAACCACACTTCATCCAGTAACACAAGTACTTCCTTGCTTCACGCATCCCAGCCTGTTTTAACTCATCTTCAGACAACATTAGTTGGAATACCACCATTTCATCACTGTGCACTCGCAGTGTTTCCTGCATTTGATACACGTTTGCATTTTCAGCTTGCTGCATTAATCCACTATTTACCTGAACAATTTTTACCTCTTTACTAAGCAAAGCATTATATTTTAACCCGTGCTTTCCCACCATACAGGGCACTACCCAGCAGCAAGTCCTTCTTGGAAGTGGATCTCCTCACTGGGCTTGCTACCACTTCTGTTTAGGGGCCCCCCAATACTCACCTGAACTCTCTCATGATTCAGCAACGTGCACGAGAGCTGAGCTGCTCCCTGGTCTCTCATTCCTCATTGGCTGAGACAGCAGTGGGAGTCATCGGCTCCTACTACTGTCAACCACAGCCAGTGAGCCAATGAGGAGGGAGCAGGGGGTAGTGTTGAGTAGCGGCTCTGTATGTCTTATGTCTTCAACTCAAGGACATCCTGAAAGTGGTTAATAGCCATGAGGCTGACTTATAGCCTGTGCAGTGCCAGGTTGTGAGCCTGGGATGACCAAAGTAGTCGGAAGGATGAAGCATTGAATACAGTAGTGTTGTGTTCTGTGTGATGGGGAGAATCCCAGTGAGAGAAACTCTACTTACCAGAACTTTTCTTTTAAATGAAAGTGGGTAAAAAAGCCCAGAAAACACATGTTGGTGAGTGGAGAGAGTTTTTGAAAGCTCTAAGCGTGATGCTAAATCCAGATAGATAGATAGATAGATAGATAGATAGATAGTAAATTTTACCAATCTATCTTGTCAATATTTTATGTGTCTTTGTCTTTTGTATTGTTCCCTGACAAAGAGCTGGCCTTCATATTTCTTTAATTTTTAATATTTTTAAGATCTAATGTCAACAATGCACATACAGCATGAGGTGGGGCCAGTATAGAAAACTGTAACAGCCAGATATATTAAACACTTTCTAATCACAATACATATATATATATATATATACGTTGCGCTTTGCAAGTGGTTTACTGGGGTTATGGCTGAAGCGATCAGACATAGCCCCGGTATTTTGTTTTCAGCCGGCGGCTGGCTTTCTCATGAAAGTGGTCCGAGTGGCTCATTAGCCACTGGATCATTTTCAGAAGCGGCACGCCACTCACCGGAGTTTCTTAGGCTTACCATTTTTACCAGCTTGCCCGAGAAACGATCCAATGGTGCAGCCGGCTGGTTACAGAGGCAAACACAGACCAGAGATCGCCTCTATGACTTTGGAGGACTGGAGCGACATCATGACGTTCCTTTTGGTCTAGGGCGGGAGTAAACACATTTTTTTTAAAGTAAAAGATCAAAAATGTTTAATTTAATCTTATATTTTTAAAGGTAAAGGAGAGATTTGGGGTCTTTTTGACCCCAGATCTCTCCATAAAGAGGACCTGTCATCCTTATTCCTATTACAAGGAATGTTTACATTCCTTGTAAATGGAATAAAAGTGATAAAAAAGGGACAGTGCAAATATAAAAAAATTATATAAATAAGAGAAAATGTTAAGCGCCCCCATCCCTCCGTGTTTGTGCACAGAATCAAATGCATAC
Organism: Glandirana rugosa; assembly: GCA_018402905.1. Lineage (NCBI taxonomy): Eukaryota > Metazoa > Chordata > Amphibia > Anura > Ranidae > Glandirana > Glandirana rugosa. The sequence continues at coordinate 4,657,752 of BLSH010029916.1, forward strand.
TTAAATCAGGCATGCATATGTAAGCGGTGTTCGCACCAAACATGTGAGGTTTCGCCACAAACGTTATAGCAAGAGCAATAATTCTAGCATTAGGCCTCCTCTGTAACTCTAAACAGGTAACCTGTAAAAAAAAAATTGGGGATCAGTGGCATTATTACATTGATCAGTGCTATAAAAATGCAGGGAAGGGGTTAACAGCAGGGCGCGATCAAGGGGTTAATTGTGTTCTCTGGGTGTGTTCTAACTATAGGGGGGATGGGCTTCCAGGGACATGACAGGGATCGCTGTTCCTGATCACTGGGAACAGAAGATCTCTGCCATGTCATCTGACAGAACGGGGATCCGCCTTGTTTACATTGGCAGATCCCCATTCTGCCTCTGTACAAGTCCGCCGGACCCGCGGGCACCCAGCTACAGCGGTTCATGCAGGAGAGCTGACCTGCCACAGTAAAATGATGGCAGCTGGTTGGCAAGTAGTTAAGCTTGACATGTTAGGTATTTATTTACTCATTGTAACATCATCTTTCATATTTTACAAAAAAATATGGGTATATATTGTGCTTTTTTATTTTTTTTTGTTCTCTTATTCATTAAAGTGTATTTTTTCCAAAAAACTGCGTTTGAAAAAACACTGCACAAATACTGTGTGACATAAAAAATTGCAACGATCAATATTTTATTCCCTAGGGTCTCTGCTGAAAAAATATATAATGTTTGGGGGTTATAGGTAATTTTCTAGCAAAATATACTGATTTAAACTTGTAAACAAAAAGTGCCAAAGTGCTTGGTCTTCAACTGGTTTTAAACACAAACAAAAAAATGCATATTAATGTTGTGTCTGGAATCATAGATTCTGATTTACTAAACAATTTGACCATAAAATGTATGAAGATTCACTCTAATTATATAATCATTTGAAAAGAAGATCCCTATATTTCATCTGCACATGATTGGATCATTCAAGTAAATGTTTACATATTTTATTCTATGGACATTCTCAAATCTTTCAGTAAATCAGCCTCATCATTTCAGTAATTGCAAGGTTGGTAAAATGCAATCAGGAAAGTGGTGGAAAAGTGAGAGTAAACTTCCATGCATAATTTGTAACTATAGGTTAGCCCAGTGGCGGCTGTGTCTTTTTTTTAGGGGGGACAATAAATTCACCTGACGTCACAGACGGCAGCCCCCCAATCACCTCCATGGCCAGTCGGTCAGCCGGGTCACGGGGGTCATGGACAGCAACCCCCCAGTTAATCAGTCGGGGTTGCGCACCCCATCTCGTGGGCAGCATGGCAAGCGGGCGGCTTCTCTCCGGGCTACTTGTTTTCTGCTCGGTTCCCCTATGTGCATTTTCTCCCTCCTCTCCTCAGTGCACCGTATGCCTCCTGCTGGCCAATCTGATCAGATCTAATTTCTGAAACATTGCTATCTGCCTTTGCCTATGCCTTTTAACATTGGTATGTCTGTTTATACTAGCTTCGTCTTCCTTAAACTGAACACTGATAGAGTTGATCGAACCTCTGGAAGTTTGGGTTCTGCAGGTTCGGCCGAACTTCGGGAAAAAGTCCGGGTTCGGGACCGAACTTGACCCGAACTTTGTCCCGGACCCCGAACCCCATTGAAATCAATGGGGACCCGAACTTTTAGGCACAAAAATGGCTGTAACAAAGTCCTGGCAAGTCCTAGAGGTCTGCAAAAGGAAGGAAATTGGGGGTAAGAGAAGGACAAGTGCCCTACAAACAAATGGGGATAGGGAAATAACTTAAAATTTTTAAGCTAAAATCACATAAAAAAATAAAAAATGGAGGTGGATGTGGAGTTGGAGGTTGAGGAGGCGGTGAAAGTTGCGGTGGAGGAGGTAGCCAACACTGTTTTTTTTATTTTTGTGCAAGAAATGCACCGCTGGCCGCAAATGTAGTTTTTGGATTTTTTTTTTTTTAAACCAGCAATGTAGATACACTTTTTAATTTTGTGCAAGAAACAATAATCTGTCCCTTTAAGCAACAGCAGGAACCTCTCCCTATAGAACTAAGAGATGATTTTAGAACAATAATCTATCCCTCTAAGCAACAGCTGGAAGAAACTTTCTCTATAGAACTTGGAGATGATTTTAGAACAATAATATGGCTCTCTAAGCAATGGCTGGAAGAAACTTTCCCTATAGAACTTGGAGATGATTTTAGAACAATAATATGGCTCTCTAAGCAACAGCTGGCAGAAACTTTCCCTATAGAACTTGGAGATGATTTTAGAACAATAATATGGCTCTCTAAGCAACAGCTGGAACCTTTCCCTATAGAACTTGGAGATGATTTTAGAACAATAATCTTTCCCTTAAAGCAACAGCTGGAACCTTTCCCTATAGAACTTGGAGATGATTTTAGAACAATAATATTTCCCTTAAAGCAACAGCTGGAACCTTTCCCTATAGAACTTGGAGATGATTTTAGAACAATAATCTTCCCCTTAAAGCAACAGACTCTACCTAGTCCAGTCAGATCGTTCTGTGTAGCAGGATGAGGTCTGCAATCTGTCCCTCAAAGCAGCAGTACTAGTATCTCTACCTAGTCCACATTCAGATCGTTCAGTAATGCAGGATGAGATGTTCTATAATATCTGCAATCTGTCCCTCACAGAGCCAGCAGCATCCTCTCCCTAAACTATCCTGAGAGCATATGACATGCAGCACGGTGACTCCAGCCCCATATAGAGGCTGTGTCACATAATTCACTGGCCAATCACAGCCATGCCATTAGTAGGCATGGCTGTGATGGCTTTTAAGGGCAAACCAGTGAAACACTTGTTGATTGGCTGCCCTTGGCAGCTATTCAACACGTGGAATCAAATACCAGAACCCCGAACTCGAACCCAAACTTTTTTTAAATGTCCGGGTTCTGGTCCGGGTCCCGGACACCCCAAAGTTCGGTACAGACCCAAACTTTACAGTTCAGGTTCGCTCAGCACTAAACACTGAATGACTGCTTAAATGTGTCTTTGGTAATCTTTGTCACTGCTGTTTAAAATACACCTGTAGGCATGTTCCTAACATTATAATGTTTATTTAGCCTATAGCCCTACCTAAATGTATGGTTTCTCTTATCTTTACAATCTTGGCCTTTGTTGCATTTTGATTGCAGTGTTAGAATTTTGCTGTGATAGCTGTGTGTGCCTAATATCATCTCCTGATTGATTAATTGTCCACCTCCACTCCCACCCATCAAAGTATAAAACCAAGCTTTGTGAAATTCCCACAATCCTTTTGGTGACTTCAACATCCCAGTTAACATTAACACTACTGCTACTTCTAAATTTATTATTCTAACCTCCTCATTTGACCTGAAGCATTGGGTACAGGCTCCTACTCAAACTAATGGAAACACCCTCGACCTTGTCTTCTCCTATCTATGCACTCCATGCAACTTCTCCAACAATCCTTTTCCCCTCTCCGACCCCTTTTTTATTGGTTTCTCTCTCTCCCTGTCTTGCACCACCCTCCCCTCCAATCGCCTAACCGTCACCCATAGAAACCTTCGCCAACTTAACACTTCTCTCCATCATTCTGCTACTGACCACCTCTATGAAAACATATCATCCCTGTCCTGCCCCAACCAAGCCACTGCCATCTACAATAAATCCCTGTCCTCCACCCTGAAAGAGCTCGCTCCCCTCACCACACACAAAATCAGGCCCCTACAACCCTGGCAAACAGACAATACCAGAAACCTCAAAAAGCGTAGCCGTGCCCTTGAGCATCTATGGCACAAGATTAAGTCTCTCAAAGACTACAACCTATACAAATTTGCCCTCCATAAATACAATTCTCGCCTTCACACTGCCAAGTAGACCTATTTTAACACTCTTATTAACACCTTCTCATCTAGTCCCCGTCAACTCTTCTCTACCTTCAACTCCCTACTTCGTCCTCCCCCACTTCCACCCACTAACACACTCACTGCCCAGGAGATTGCTAATCACTTCGAAAGCAAGATTGACACAATTCGTGATGAAATCTCCACTCTGCAGGCATCTTCCCCAGTTAACACCCCATGTCAACAAGCACAATCGACACTATCCTTATTCAAACCTGCTACTATAAACGAGGTCGCTAAACTCCTTTCTAACGCCCACCTAACCACCTGTCCACTGGACCCTATTCCCTCTCAAATACTAAGCTCACCCTCTGACTTTATCCTACACTGTCTAACTCACATCTTCAATCTCTCCCTCTCTTCTGGCATCTTCCCCAATGCTCTAAAACATGCATTGGTCACTCCCATATTCAAAAAGCCATCCCTGGACCCTACTGATCTTAACAATCTGTGCCCTATCTCCTTGCTCCCCTTTTCCTCCAAACTCCTTGAATGCCTAGTCTACAACCAACTGAGTCACCACCTTGTTAAGAACAACCTTCTGGACCCCCTTCAATCTGGATTTCGCTCCCAACACTCCACAGAAACTGCCTTTCTTAAACTCACAAATGACCTACTAACCGCAAAAACCAATGGACACTACTCTGTACTCCTACTCCTGGACCTTTCGGCTGCCTTTGATACCGTTGACCACCCCTCCTCCTCAGTCTCCGTGACTGTGCTCTTCAGTGGCTCTTGTCCTACCTATCCCTTCGCACCTTCATTGTAACGTACAATTCTACCCCCTCCTCTCTTCTTCCTTTCTCTGTTGGAGTCCCCCAAGGTTCTGTTCTTGGACCTCTCTTTTTTTCAATATCCACCTCTTCCCTGGGCCGGCTGATAGCCTCCCACGGCTTTCAATATCATTTCTACGCTGACGATACCCATATCTACCTCTCCACCCCCCAACTCACTTCATCATTCTCCTCACGTATCACTAACTTATTAACAGACATATCTGCCTGGATGTCACACCACTTCCTCAAACTCAACTTGTCTGAACTCTTAATATCTCCTCCTCCACGTGCCGTTTCCCCTGACTTCTCTGTCAAGAGCAATGGCACAACCATCCACCCATCCCCACATGTTAGGGTGCTTGGTGTTATCCTGGATTCTGAACTCTCCTTTTGGCCCCACATCCAATCACTTTCTAAAGCTTGCCGCCTCAATCTCCGCAACATCTCTAAAATACGTCCCTCCCTAACCAATGAAACCACAAAGCTCCTGATTCACTCCCTGGTCATCTCTCGCCTCGACTACTGCAACTCCCTCCTCACTGGCCTACCTTTAAATAGACTATCCCCCCACCAGTCCATCATGAATGCCGCTGCCAGACTCATCCACCTTACAAACCGTTCAGCGTCTGCCACCCCTCTCTGCCATTCCCTCCATTGGCTGCCACTCGCCCAACAAATTCAATTCAAAATACTAACAATCAGCTACAAAGCCACCCACAACTCTGCTCCCAGCTACATCACCAGCCTAGTCTCAAAATACCAACCTAACCATCCTCTTCACTCCTTCCAAGACCTCCTGCTCTCCAGCTCCCTCATCACCCACTCTCATACTCGCCTTCAAGACTTCTCCCGAGCCTCTCCCATTCTCTGGAACTCCCTACCCCAATCTGTCAGACTGTTCCCAAATCTATCCACCTTCAGGCAATCCCTGAAAAGTTTTCTCTTCAGGGAAGCCTATCCTGCCACCAGCTAACAACTACACTCCTTATTTTCTCAATCAGCTCCTCCCCCCGCAGTTATTGCCCTTTCGTATCATTTAACCCTCCCTCCTAGATTGTAAGCTCTAACGAGCAGGGCCCTCTGATTCCTCCTGTATTGAATTGTATTGTAATTGTACTGTCTGCCCTAATATTGTAAAGCTCTGCGCAAACTGTCAACGCTATATAAATCCTGTATAATAATAATAATAATTTTGGCCAATCAAAGACGGGTCTCATGACCCGCTTACTGATTGGCTGGTAGGAGAGTTAGTGTTAGAATAGCAAATTTTCATTCGCTATTGTAACACAACTGGGTGGCCTCAAAGCGCAGTGCTCTGCGCCCCAATACCACCCTTTTTTGAAGCCTATTAGAGCATCTGGCTCTAATCACGTGCTTCAAACCCCCCCCATTGGAATCCATGCTTCTAGTACCCCTGCGTGTAGATCAGGGGGCCGGATGCATGGATAGGGGGGCGGCACTTGTGCGCCCCTAGTGGACTGGCCGCCACTGGGTAAGCCTATAGTAAGACTTACCTATAGGTACTGTGAATATGTCCTAAAAGTGCACCAGGGCCTTTCCTTCAGAGTCCTGTGACGTAAACGGTGGGATGACATCATCGTGGCTCCGGCCACTCAAAAAGCCGGAGTCCGTGAACCTGGAAGGAAGACCGGGGGAAGATGGAAGACTTGTCAGCAGTGACAGCTCATCGCTGGACGGCTTCATTCTAAGGTAAGTTTCACATAATGCCACATTATGGCTTTAACTTGCAGGTTCCAAAAAAAAAAACCCCACAGCGTTATACTACTACTTTAAGAAAAACAAGTACATCTTTGCCTGGAGCTTGTGCTGTTCTCAGTATAAAGCAGGCAGACACTATCATCTGTGACAGAACAGCTGTAAAACCTAAAAAGGAGCATACCTGAAGACTGGGCACTCATCACCGTCAACTAGCCTTGACCTCACTCATGGATTAAATATGGAAGGAAAACATTTATGTTAGGTTTCACATTTGTATTGTCCTCCAACCAAAACTAGCATTAAACTTGAGCTGTTATAACCTTTCCCTAATTATGTTTAAATAGACTCTAGAGCTTATCAGAAGCTTCTGCTAGCTATTCCAAATAAATAGGCATCAAACATCAAGACCCAAACCTAATTAGGCATATTTTTCCAACACATTATTCACGTCGCAAACAATTTCTTATATCCACCCATGTTGTCGTGTGTGTGCATGACTGCTGCATATTAAATATTTACTATCCCTACTATACCCTCCTATAATAAATCCAACTGGGTGGATGAAGGTCTTAGAACCTCAAACTGACAAGACGCAAGAGTTGAAATTAATGTAGTAAGTTTCATCTTTAAATTCTTGAAGTCTAATGTGGTAGTCCAAGCATCACTGAATCAAATCTTAACTCTCATTTTTAGCCAGATGAAAGAGAAACAGCATTAATAAAGATCCTATTTTGTCTCAAGTAGTATTATTAACCATTATAAGAGAATGCACATTACCTTTGCATACATCACTGTGAAACTCTATCTCTTAATCACCAAGAGGGAGTTGAGAATGAAAGTGGCATGTCTGCTCCCTACTCTGCTCTTTAAGAAAGCAAATGACATATGTTCAAATTGTATATGATGTGATTTTTTTTCCTGGAACCTTCTGTTAACAATGAACTTGAGAAGGTTAGCTACTTCTTTTAATCTCGTTTTACAGATTACTTTCTTAAGTTAAGATTTCCATAATACCTCCTCATTTTCATGTGAAGAGGGTGACCTTTTATGTTTTATTATTAATGGCACTTAGGCTTAAATGATCATCTGAATGTGCAGTAACTACTCTGTTATGTGCATATAAGCACTGCTTGAGATAACTGGTACAGACAGATAACTTCATCCAGTATTTAAGTAGGGAAACACAGAACAGTTCTCCAAAGATCCTTGTAACTAGAGGCATTGTGTAAAATACCTGAAGGGACATTGGTGTAGCTACATTTCCCCTTCTTTGGAGACAAAGAAGAAATTCTTTAACAGTCTTTAATGGTGTGACATCATTGGGTATATACTTATTATGGGAGCATAATGCAGACTCTTCTTGTATCATAAGTGGGGGGATTCTTTGTAGCACTTTTTTTTTACTTCCACACTATTGCACTGATTGTAGAAAAGCTTTTTCATGGTTTATTTAGCTGAAAGTCATTTTGATTAGCCGAATGAGTAATAATTTACAGCTGTTTGCTGTTTCTGCATCTGCTCTATCAGCAGGTGAAGTGACTAGGACATTGTAGCTACAAGGAAGGTGAAAGTCATTGGCACAAGATACAACAAACATTTTGAGGGTGTCTGCAAATCACACAGTGCTTTAGGACCTGTAAAGATACACTTAACCTTAAACCATATGTTCTGAGGCTTTTGGCAAATAAAACCTCTTAATTATTAGTCTCATGTGACACAAGGGTATGCATTAAAAAAGAAATACATTTTCTGTGAAAAAGCAGTTACTGACTGCATTCTTGGCACTCATGGTAAAGTCCAGATGGCAAAATTCCACGCTAGATGTAAGAATTAACATTTATATGCTGTATAAAATTGTTGGGAATTGCTTCATTGAAATTTGTTCCCCTTACTAGCTGAAACTAGTATTGCAGGTGTGTAACTGGAAATCACATGGCCCCATAGGAAAATTTGAATGGGGCCCTTACTGCTAGTAGGGGCATGAAATGCATTAACCCAATAACATTGAATTAGATCGGGGGTCAGCAACCAGTAGATTGTGGACAAGTGACTGGTAGATATTTTTTTATAATAAAATATTTACAGAAATATAAATATAAAGGGCAGCTCTGTGGACTCTTGTCTAAGGGGGAGGGGCACTGGTGACTAGTAATATATGAATACTTTTCCAAGGCACTGTATATAGCTACAGTGCCTTGAAAAAGTATCATACATTATTAGTCACCAGTGCCCCTCCCCCTTAGACAAGAGTCCACAGAGCTGCCCTTTACATTACAGTCAACAGAGTTCCCCTTTACATCAGACTTCAGAGTTCCCCTTTACAGCACAGTCCACAAAGTTCTCCCTTACATCAGAGTCCACAGATTTCCCCTTTACATCAGAGTCCGCAGGGTTCCCACTTACATTGCAAGGGAGAACTTTGCAGACTCTGATGTAAAAGGGAGCTCTGAGAATACAACCTTCTGCAAAGTGAAAGTAAGGGGGGTTATTGATATAAGGAGGAACTTTTATATCAGTGCCCCCCCTTACCTTAGTGTTCACTCCCCCACTTACATCAGTGACCTGACCCCCAATCTATTGTGCTTATCAAGCCCTATGTGCTGGACGTGTGACATCACCCTTCACGGCATCACAACTCCGGGTTTCAGGTGATGGGGCCTCCCTCTCATTCCGCATGCTTGTTTTCTCTCTTCCTTTGGAAACTATGCACCACTTTGGATCACGGTTTTTATGTCTCAATATCAGGTCTAACTTTGGTTTATGGCTCTTACTATCAGTGTTTCTTGGCATTCAGTTTAATTGGTCTAGTTCCTTCTTTACCTCACTTTACTTTTCACTCCACTTCCCTCTGTTTGAGTTTCACTAATGCCATTAACTGTATACCTGCACTTATCCTATTCTAACAATGAGTATTGGGTTATATTGCACACTATGGGCTAACACATATGTAAATACTTTTCACAGAAGCCCTCCAGAGATGGTTTTGACAATACCCCTGGTCACGTAGGGGGATCACTATCTCATGGATATCTGTCCACTTTTAATTTTGCTTTGGGTGTTGCTTCATGTTGGGTTGTTGGCGCAGATCCCACTGCCAGTTCCCAGAAACAATGCCCCAAGGGGCTCCCAGCTCTCAGTGCCATACCTTCAATACACAGCTGCTCTGTAAGTAATATATGGGGGTCTCCTCATCCTATCTTTTTTTTTTTACCAGACTATATAGGAAATGATGCACTTCATTACAGATAGACATCATGTGCCTGCTCCTGTAGACTGGATTAAATCCACGAAACACATCAAGCTATTTAGATGCCATGTTTAAATCAATCATGTGTTTACAAGACATCTTATGCAATTTCTTATATATGAATCATGTGTTTACAGGATCCTATATTAACTTTTTGCATTTTTTGTTTCATTTAAAGTCCCAAAACCCTCCTCTTTTAGTATATAAACAGGTGCCCAGCTGTGGTAAATCATATATTATGACCAGTATATACCAGGTGCCCAGCTTGTGCCTAGTATAAAACAGGTGCCCAGCTACTGCTGTATATATAATATAATGGTCCCACCGGCCATTATGAGGCACATGGCACTGGCCTTGACTTGGGCTGTCTCATAAATATCAAGATGACTGATGCAGTTTAGTTGAAGCTGCACTCAGTGAGGCACCATGACATCACCGCAACTGCCCGGACGAGCTCGCACAAGCCCGCCAGAGCCCAGTTCAAGCTGGCATGAGCCCATTGTGAGAGTGCACTAGCCCACCCGAGCCTGCATGAGCCTGCCTGAGCCTGCCTGAGCCCATCCTAAGCCTACGCCTGCCCCAAGTCAGAACATAATTTGGACGGTGCGCAAAGTTGCTCTGTGAACAGCAGGTGGTGCTGTTTAGAGTTGTGGTGTGGAAGTGCAGAAACATTGTGGTGACAGCGCGGCGTGAGAGAGAGTGTGGGAGTGTGGGAACTGCAAACCGAACCCCCCCCCCACTGTGACCCGAGAGAGGAGCTGGGTGACCCGGGGACCGGAAGCGGCGGCAGGTGCAGGACAGCGGGACCTTCATGGTGCAGCAGGAGTGACTGGAGACAGTATCCCCCCACAGACAGAGAGACACTTCTAAGGCTGCATACACACGGGCTAGCTTTAAGCCACATTTCTCTGTCTCTATTCACAATCAATGGTTCCCTATGGGAGCCCATTGATTTGAATAGAAGTCGCACCAGAAGTCGGATCATGATGATCCGACTTGCGGTGCGACTTGTGTGCTGAGGATCTTGAAGGGGAACCCGACGCAAAAATAAAAAAAAAACTGCGTGGGGTTCCCCACCAAGAAATACCAGACCCTTTTGTCTGGTATGGATTGTAAGGGGAATCCCCATGCCAAAAAAATGGTGTGGGGTCCCCCCACAAATTCCATACAAGACCCTTATCTGAGCACGCAGCCTGGCAGGTCAGGAAAGGGGGGGGCAAGCGAGTGTCCCCCTCCTGGATCATACCAAGCCACATGCCCTCAACATGGGGGGTGGGTTCTTTGGGGCAGGGGGGCCCTGTTCCCCCCGCCCCAAAGCACCTTGTCCCCATGTTGATGAGGACAAGGGCATCTTCCTGACAACCCTGGCTGGTGGTTGTTGGGGTCTGCGGGTGGGGGCTTATCGGAATCTGGAAGCCCCCTTTAACAAGGGGGCCCCCAGATCCCAACCTCCACCCTATGTGAATGAGTATGGGGTACATTGTACCCCTACCCATTCACCTAAAAAAAGTGTAAAAAAAAAACACATTACACAGGTCTTTAACCACTTCCGTACCGCCGGACGTCATATGACGTCCTTAGGTTTGAGTGGTGATATCTGAATGGTGCCTGCAGCTGTAGGCACCATTCAGATACAGTTTTTTTCTCCTGGCGATTCTGAACATGATAAAAGTGGTCTTAGTGGTGGATTCGCTGCAAGATCACTTTTATCAGCAGCGGGATAGGTCCCCCCCCCGCCCCTTTCCCGTCATCTCCGCCGCTTACCGGACCCGCCGGCAGCGGCGGAGATGATCCGATCCGTCCCCCCCCAGTGTCCGTGAGCTGACTGAGCGGCTGAAGCCGCTCACTCGGCTCCATAACACAGCAGGGCGGGAATGACGTCAGAAGTCACATCCGGCCAACGGTCTTAAAGTGCCCATTTTTTTGGGGGGGCTATCATTTTTTTCAGATTTTTTTTTTTTTGCATTTTAGTGTAAATATGAGATATGAGGTCTTTTTGGGTATGGTCCATGAGGCGGGGGGTGCTCGCTCGCCCCCCCCTTTCCTGACCTGCCGGGTTGCATGCTCGGACAAGGGTCTGGTATGGATTTTGAGGGAACCCCATGCCATTTTTTTTTGGCGTGGGGGTTCCCCTTAAAATTCATACTAGATCTCTCTTAGGGGGGAACCTCATACAATTTTTTTTTTCATTTTTGCGGGGGGGTTCCCCTTCAAGATCCTCAGCACACAAGTCCCACCGCAAGTCAGATCATCATGATCCGACTTCTGGTGCGACTTCTAATCAAATCAATGGGCTCCCATAGGGAACCATTGATTTTGAATAGAGACAAAGAAATGCCTAATGAGGCTTAACGCTGTGTATACAACATTAAGCCGCATTTTTGATCTCTTAAGAGTGTCTGCGTTTTTACTGCTCTAGCGCTGGAGCCTCAGAACGCTCTGGTCCTGGTTTTTTTTGGAGCTTAAAAACACCTATGCCACTTACAGCTCAAAAACATCTGTGTGTGTGTGGTATGAGACCATTCAATAACATGGAGAGGCATTTTTAAGCTGTAAAAAAAGCTCAAAAATGCGGCTGTAAAAATGTCCTTGTGTATGAGGCCTTATAGTAAAGACTAACTGACTGACTGTGTGTAGTGGGGACACCTGTGTATTGGGTGTACCTATGTATTGGGTGTACCTGTTTATTGTGAGTACCTGGGTATTGGGAGCACCTGTGTATTGGGAGTACCTGGGCATTGTGAGTACCTGTGTATTGAATGTGTTGAGAGTACCTGTGTATTGTGAGCAACTGTGTATTGTGAGTACCTGGGTTTTGTAATTACCTGCATATTGAGTGTATTGTGAGTACCTGGGTATTGTGAGTACCTATGTACTGTGAGTATTGGGAGTGCCTTTGTATTGGGAGCACCTGTGTATTGGGAGTACCTGAATATTGTGAGCACTTGTAGATTGTGAGTACCTGCATATTGAGTGTATTGAGAGCCCCTGTGTATTGTGAGTAACTGTGTATTGTGAGTCCCTGTGTATTGTAAGTAACTGTGTACTGTGAGTACCTGTGTATTGAGTCTATTGTGAGTACCTGTGTATTGTGAGTACCTGTGCATGTGAGTACCTTTGCATAGTTGAGTACTTGCGGATTGTGAGTACTGGTGGGGCTGTGAATACAAGTGGGCTGTGAGTGCCCATGTACTGCAAGTACCCATGTACTGCGAGTACCTGTGTGCTGTGAGTACCTGTATACTGAGAGTGCCTGTGTACTGCGAGGACCCGTGTACTATGAGTGCCCATGTAATGTGAGTGCCTGTGTACTGAGAGTACCATGTACTGCGAGGACCCGTGTACTGTGAGTGTCCATATACTGTGAGTGCCCGTGTACTATGAGTACTGTGTACTGTGAATACCCGTGTACTGTGAGTGGCCGTGTGCTGTGAGTACCTGTGTACTGCAAGTACCTGTGTACTGTGAGTGCCAGTGTACTTTGAGGACCCGGGTACTGTTAGTACCATGTACTGTGAGTGCCCATGTATTGTGAGGATACATGTACTGGGAGTGCCAGGACTGTGAGTGCCCGTGTGCTATGAGTGCCCGTGTGCTGTGAATGCCCATGTGCTGTGAGTGCCCCTGTGCTGTGAGTGCCAGTGTACTGTGAAGACCCATGTACTGTGAGTGCCATGCACTGTGAGTGCCCGTGTGCTGTGAGTGTCCATTTGCTGTGAGGACCCGGGTACTGTGAGT
>BLSH010029916.1:4671110-4682955 GCA_018402905.1 Glandirana rugosa
GAGTATCATGTGCCCAGGAGCGTCATGTGTCCGTGAGAGTCATATGTCCATGAGTGTCGTGTGTCCATGAGCGTCATGTACCCATGAACGTCATGTACCCGTGAGTGTCGGGTGAACATAAGTGTCGGGGTGGTCATGAGTGTTAGGCGTTCATGAGTTGATACGTTTCCATGAGTGTACGTGTCCATGAGTGTTATGTGTCCATGAGTGTTATCTGAGTTATGTGTCCATGAGTGTCATGTGTCAATGAATGTTATGTGTCCCTGAGTGTTATGTGTCAATGAGTGTTATGTGTCCCCGAGAGTTATGTGAGTTATACGTCCATGAGTGTTAGATGTTGCTGTGAGTGCCCATGTACTGCAAGTACCCATGTACTGCGAGTACCTGTGTGCTGTGAGTACCTGTATACTGAGAGTGCCTGTGTACTGCGAGGACCCGTGTACTATGAGTTCCCATGTAATGTGAGTGCCTGTGTACTGAGAGTACCATGTACTGCGAGGACCCGTGTACTGTGAGTGTCCATATACTGTGAGTGCCCGTGTACTATGAGTACTGTGTACTGTGAATACCCGTGTACTGTGAGTGGCCGTGTGCTGTGAGTACCTGTGTACTGCAAGTACCTGTGTACTGTGAGTGCCAGTGTACTTTGAGGACCCGGGTACTGTTAGTACCATGTACTGTGAGTGCCCATGTATTGTGAGGATACATGTACTGGGAGTGCCAGGACTGTGAGTGCCCGTGTGCTATGAGTGCCCGTGTGCTGTGAATGCCCATGTGCTGTGAGTGCCCCTGTGCTGTGAGTGCCAGTGTACTGTGAAGACCCATGTACTGTGAGTGCCATGCACTGTGAGTGCCCGTGTGCTGTGAGTGTCCATTTGCTGTGAGGACCCGGGTACTGTGAGTGTCCATGTATTGTGAGGATACATGTACTGGGAGTGCCAGGACTGTGAGTGCCCGTGTCCTGTGAATGCCCATGTGCTGTGAGTGCCCCTGTGCTGTGAGTGCCAGTGTACTGGGAGGATCCATGTATTGTGAGTGCCGTGCACTGTGAGTGCCCGTGTACTGTGAGTGTCCATTTGCTGTGAGGACCCGGGTACTGTGAGTGCCCATGTACTGTGAGTACCCCAGTACTGTGAGTACCTGTGTACTGTGAGGACCTGTGTACCATGAGTGCCATGCATTGTGAGTGCCGGGGACTGTAAGTGCAGGGTACTATGAGCGCCCATGTGCTGTGAATACCCATGCGCTGTGTGTGCCCATGTGCTGTGTATTGTTGAGTATTAGAGTCAGAAAGCTAGCTGTCAGTAAATTGGAAAGAGTATAATTCCCAATCCCCATTAAATTAGTGGGTACGATGCCCGGCGGGTGTGGAGATGTGACTCGGTGCACATCTTGCGGCATGTATGCGTTCCTTGATCACCCGATTGAGGGCGAATACTGCTGTGCAAAATGCAAGCACGTTATTTCCCTGGAAGCCCAGGTTCTGCATCTAGGGAAGCAACTGTCAACACTGAGAAGACTCTCCATACTAAAGGAGAGTTGGGATTGTACCCGGCAGTTGTCGACAGGGGCCAGCATACATCTAATGATTGGCCAAAGCATGCAACTGACCTGCATGCTTTGCCCAATTACAGCACTCTCTGCTGCAAGAGCCATAATTGGCCAAAGGCAGGGTGCCTTTGGCCAACCATGGCTCAGGGGGCTAAGTCCATGCCCCACACTATATAAGGCTGCTTACACAGCGGCCGTATGTAGTGTGTTGGAGTGGATGGAGATAGAGAGAACTTAAGCAGGCAGTGTATTAATATATATATATATAGTGTAATATATATATATATATATATATATATATATACAGTTATGCTCATAAGTTTACATACTCTGACAGAATTTATGATTTCTTGCCCATTTTTCAGAGAATATGAATGATAACACAAAAACATTTCTTTCACTCATGGTTAGCATTTGGCTGAAGCCATTTATTATCAATCAACTGTGTTTAATATTTTTTAAATCATAATGACTACAGAAACTACCCAGATAACCCTGATCAAAAGCTTAAATACCCTGGTGATTTTGGCCTGATAACGTGAACCCAAGTTGACACAAAGGGGTTTGAATGGCAATTAAAGGTAACCATCCTCAACTGTGATCTGTTTGCTTGTAATTAGTTTTTGTGTACAAAAGGTCAATGAGTTTCTGGACTTCTGACAAACCCTTGCATCTTTCAGTCAGTGCTGCACTGACGTTTCTGAATTCTGAGTCATGGGGAAAGCAAAAGAACTGTCAAAGGATCTGTGGGAAAAGGTAGTTGAATTGTATAAAACAGGCAAGGAAAATAAACAGATATCCAAGGAAATGAGAATGCCAATCAGCAGTGTTCAAACTCTAATCAAGAAGTGGAAAATCAGGGGTTCTGTTGAAACCAAACCACAGTCAGGTAGACCAACTAAAATTTCACCCACAACCGCCTGGAAAATTGTTTGGGATGCAAAGAAAAACCCACAGATAACTTCAGGTGAAATACAGGACTCTCTGAAAACATGCGGTGTGGCTCTTTCAAGATGTACAGCAAGGAGGCACTTGAAGAGAGATGGGCTGCATGGTCAAGTCCCCAGAATAAAGCCATTACTACGCAAATGCCACAAAGTATCCCACTTGCAATACGCCAAACAGCACAGAGACAAGCCTCAAACCTTCTGGCACAACATAATTTGGAGTGATGAGACCAAAATTGAGCTTTTTGGCCACAACCATAAATGCTACATTTGGAGAGGAGTCAACAAGGCCTATGATGAAAGGTACACCATTCCTACTGTGAAACACGGAGGTGAATCACTGTTGTTTTGGGGATGTGTGAGCTACAAAGGCACATGAAATTTGGTCAAAATTGATGGCAAGATGAATGCAGTACATTGTCAAAAAATACTGGGGAACATTTTCATTTATCAGCCAGGAAGCTGCGCATGGGACGTACTTGGACATTCCAACATGACAATGATCCAAAACACAAGGCCAAGTTGAGCTGTCATTGGCTACAGCAGAATAATGTGAAAATTCTGGAGTGGCCATCTCAGTCTCCTGACCTCAATATCATTGAGCCACTCTGGGGAGATCTCAAATGTGCAGTTCATGCAAGACAGCCCAAGAATTTGGAACAGGTGGCTTTTTGCCAAGAGGAATGGGCAGCTTTACCATCTGAGAAGATAAAGAGCCTCATCCAAAAATACCACTAAAGACTTTAAGCTGTCATTGATGTTAAAGGGGACAATACACGGTATTAAGAACTGGGGTATGTAAACTCATTTGGGTAGTTTCTGTTGTCTTTATGATTTAAAAAGAGTAAACACAGCCAAACACTAACCATGAGTGAAAGAAATGTTTTTGTGTTATCATTCATACTCTCTGAAAAATGGCCAAGAAATCATAAATTCTGCCAGGGTATGTAAACTTATGAGCACAACTGTGTGTGTGTGTATATATATATATATATATATATATATATATATATACACAGTATCTCACAAAAGTGAGAACAACCCTGACATTTTTGTAAATATTTTATTAGATATTTTCATGTGACAACACTGAAGAAATGAAACTTTGCTGCAATGTAAAGTAGTGAGTGTACAGCTTGTATAACAGTGTAAATTTGCTGTCCCCTCAAAATAACTCAACACACAGCCATTAATGTCTAAACCACTGGCAACAAAATTGAGTACACCCCTAAGTGAAAATGTCCAAATTGGGCCCAATTAGCCATTTCCCTCCCTGGTGTCATGTGACTCATTAATGTTACAAGGTTTCAGGTGTGAATGGGGAGCAGGTGTGTTTAAATTTGGTGTTATCGCTCTCACTCTTTCATAATGGTCACTGGACGTTCAACTTGGCACTTCATGGCAACGAACTCCCTGAGGATATGAAAAAAAGAATTGTTTCTCTATATAAAGATGGCCTAGGCTCTAAGAAGATTGCCAAGACCCTGAAAGTGAGCTGCAGCAAGGTGGCCAAGACACAACAGCTGTTTAACCGGACTGGTTCCACTCAGAACAGGCCTCACCATGGTCGACCAAAGAAGTTGAGTGCACGTTATCAGCGTCATATCCAAAGGTTGTCTTTTGGAAATAGAGGTATGAGTGCTGCCAACATTGCAGCAGAGGTTGAAGAGGTGGGGAGTCTGCCTGTCAGTGCTCAGACCATACCCCGCACACTGCATCAAATTGGTCTGCATGGCTGTCTTCCCAGAAGGAAGCCTATTTTAAAGATGATGCACAAGAAAGCCTGCAAACAGTTTGCTGAAGACAAGCAGACTAAGGACATGGATTACTGGAACCATGTCATGTGGTCTGATGAGACCAAGATAAACTTATTTGGTTCAGATGGTGTCAAGAGTGTGTGGCGGCAACCAGGTGAGGAGTACAAAGACAAGTGTGTCTTGCCTACAGTCAAGCATGGTGGTGGAAGTGTCATGGTCTGGGGCTGCATGAGGGCTGACAGCACTGTGGATCTACAGTTCCTTGAGGGAACCATGAATGCCAACATGTACTGTGACATACTGAAGCAGAGCATGATCCCCTCCATTATCCCCTGTCACAGGGCAGTATTCCAACATGATAACGACCCTAAACACACCTCCAAGACAACCACTGTCTTGCTAAAGAAGCTGAGGGTAAAGGTGATGGACTGGCCAAGCATGTGTCCATACCTAAACCCTATTGAGCATCTGTGGGGCATCCTCAAATGGAAGGTGGAGGAGCACAAGGTCTCTAACATTCACTAGCTCTGTGATGTCATCACGGAGGAGTGGAAGAAGACTCTAGTGGCAACCTGTGAAGCTCTGGTGAACTCCATGCCCAAGAGGGTTAAGGCAGTGCTGGAAAATAATGGTGGCCAAACAAAATAATGACACTTTGTGCCCAATTTGGACATTTTCACTTAAGGGTGTACTCACTTGTTGCCAGAGGTTTAGACATTAATGGTTGTGTGTTAAGTTATTTTGAGGGGACAACAAATGTACACTGTTATACAAGCTGTACACTCACTACTTTACATTGTAGCAAAGTGTAATTTCTTCAGTGTTGTCACATGAAAAGTTATAATAAAATATTTACAAGAATGTGAGGGGTGTAGTTACTATATATTGCCGGGAGCCGGCAATACATTACAGCCGCAAGCAAGTTTAAATTACACTTTTCCTTTAGAATTGTAATTTTGATTCAGGTGGGCCGTATTGTTGAAAAGCTGGCCCTCTACGCCAACGACCTCCTCCTGTTTTTGAAGGACCACGACCCATCACTGTCGGCTGCGCTGGGGATTCTGGATCGCTTTGCCTCTCTGTCCGGTCTCTGGACCATTTGGGGGAAGTCGCAGATACTGCCAATAGACTCATGAGCCAGCCGGCTGGGTGACCCTGACTTCTCCTTACAATGGACGGACAGTATAAAATATCTTGGCATTCAGATCTCGTCGAGCCCCAAAGACTTTGTCAGGCTCAAACTGCTACCCACTCTTCAGTGGTGCAAACACAAACTTAAGGCCTGGTCTAATCTCCCTTTATCCTTGATAGGAAGAATTAACTTAATAAAAATGAAGATTCTCCCAGTTCTTCTGTACAAATTGAGGCATGCCCTCACTTGGATCCCAAAGTCCTTCTTTAGACAGCTTGACTATCTCCCTCTTTCTCTGGCAATCACACGCAGTGAGATTTGTCAAAAAGACATTGTGTCGCCCATGGACGCAGGGCAGCTTGGCCTGCCCAGACTTTTATTCCTATTATCTGGCGGCCCTCCTTACCCATGCCCACAACTGGCTGGTGAGGTCATAAGCCTTATTCAAAGTGTAACAATGATTATTATCCCATTAGAAATAGGCATTTGTATCCTGGGCCTGGTGGATCCTTTGCCGTTCTCTAGGGCCATGAAGACGCTTCTAAGCATCCTCCTGTTTTACGCTAGAAAGTCTATAGTCCTTAGATGGAAGTCTAGGGAACCCCCTACCTTATCTTTCTGGAAAGGTGTAGTTGATAAGGTGATCCTCCTATATAAGGCCACCTATCAGTCCAGAGGCTGCCTGACAAAATTTGAGTGGATTTGGCACATTTGGAATGAATTGGATCCAACAGTGGTAGACCAAGAATAACCCTCTAAACCCATGCTGAGGCTATTCGCACTGTGTCCTGTGTCTGCCTGACGGTGGAGTTTTCCTCACCTCTCCCACCTCCACACACTTGTACGCAGAGGAGGGACGACCCAGGGAATCGAACTTTGGTTCATGCACACTTACTGTTAAGGGAAGGTATGTGTTGCACTCCTGCAATGTCAGACCTGAGCAACGAAGCTTCTATTGTTATGTGATTAGTTGTTCTCTGTTTAGTTGGTGCACTATCAAACAGGGTATGCCCAATCGGCTGTGTTTTGTACTTCAAAATCTTCAAAATGTTAATAAAAAGAAGTTTTTTTAAAAAAATAAATGTAATTTTGCTGCGGCACAGTTCTACACATCACAAAGATGCACCATTTTACAGGCAAACTAAGGGGACCCCCCCCCCCAGGCACAATATTTAAAAGAATATTTCTTTTTTTTTTTCCAATAGATTTTTATTATTGAAATAAGTACACTTAAGATAAGTACATAGCATTACTTCCAGAAATACATTGAATTTAGATATATCATGAATGAGCAAAAAGACAGAAAAAAAAACAAAAAACAATGCATTCAAAACTTCCAAGAATAAGTAACAGGCATCCATGTCGAACTTACAACCTGCTGAGCTAACCAAGGTACAATATCAAGGAAAGGCCCCGAACCCCGACTGGGAACTCACTGTGTCAGGAGAGGAGGTCCATCCTAAGGAGCAGCTTGTTTTTTTGATTCAATAAGCTTCTATTAAGAAGAATTCTCAGAACCTAGTCATGACATTGAGTTAATTTTACATACATAGTGTCTATTAAGGATTTAACAAGCGATTCAAACACTTGAAGAACGGTGTGAAAAGATATAGGTAACTACAAACCTGTAGTAACAATGCAGAGAATCACAGTATGCATATAGTCGGGGTTAATATGCTAGATTTAAGTCCTGGGCCAGGAGGTCAGCGATCCTTTTTCGTGTTGTGATAAATGAGGTACATAGTGTGTTGTGTTATCGGGGTCCCGAACCCAATACCGACACCCCTAGTGGGTACTAGCTGTGTCAGGGACTGGGGGGATCCTGGTTATCGCTGGCAACCACAACCTGGACTATTATTTTTAATATATTGTAGCTAGATGGTGTTGATTCCAGGTTTTAAGTCAAATGGGCAGTGAGCTAATTTGATTCTCAAGAGATTTATTTTGTATAATCATTTTTAATTTATAAGCAGTGTCTATAAGCAGTGTCTAGTCCTAACCTATGTATTAGGATGGGAGGGAGGTTGGTGTGTTGCTAGGGTTGTGTAATTATCCGAGTAGCGGAATATAGTCCAAGGTGTCCAAAGTTTATGGAACTTTTCTGATGTCTCGTTGGCAATGGCAGCGGTTTCCTCCATGTTATAGATTAGATCAGTTTCGCAGAGCCATTCCTTCAATGTGGGGGTATGTGTTGTTTTCCAGTATCTTGGGATGAGTAGTTTTGCTGCGTTTAGTAGATGTCTGGTAAGGGATCTTTTATATCTTTTCATTGGTTCTGGAGTAATGTGGAGAAGGCAACATGATGGTGTTAAGGCTAAGTTAGTGCCAGTTATAAGTTTAATTGTGGATTTTACGGTGTCCCAGTAACAGGTGATGGCTGGGCAATCCCACCATATGTGGACCAGTGAGCCTTTGTGTTGGTTGCAGCGCCAGCAAATGTCTGAGGCTGGCGGGTACCATTTTCGAAGTTTGGTGGGGGTAGCATACCAGTGTGTCAGTAATTTGTAGGACATTTCTTGTGATCTGGTACTGATTGAGCATTTGTGGGCAAAGATGTTGGCCTTCAGCCATTGATCGTCTGTGTACTTAGTTTGCAGTGATTGTTCCCAAAGGAGACGGGATTTGGGGTGCTTCCTATCCTTGGTTGTTAATAACCAATTATATGATAGGAAGGTGGTTTTGTTAATTGGCTCCCCTGTGAGACAAATAGTTTTGAATGGAGAGAGAGGCCTATGAAGCTTGTTTTTGTCCAGAGAGGAGAGGAAGTTGTGTAGTTGTCTGAATGTCCAGAAGGGTAGGTGGCCTTGTGCATTCAATTGAGTGGTGATATCCTCCCAAGAGAGGATTTCTTTTCCCTTTATGCAGTGGGTAGTTAGAAGAGGGGTCATGTGGTCTTTAGGAGGTATGTATCCTTTAGATAAGCCTGGGGGAAAGTCGGGGTTTGAGGAGATGGATGTAAGGGGGCCTGGTGAGGAGGAGATATGCATATTCTTAATTTTTGAGTGGAAGACGGAAAGGGTCGCCCCCCTATTGGATTTGATTTAATCTCGATCGGGAGGTTATTCCACTGGAACCACGGGAGGAATCTTACTGGTAGTGGTGAGAGTGTGTTTTCTAAGGCCACCCATTCTTTGTTTTTGCCGTGACAGCTCCAATCTACTATCCGTGTCAGGTGGGTGGCGTAGTAGTATAGTTTAAAGTTGAGCAGACCAATACCCCTGTGTGTTTTAGGTCTAGAGAGCGTCTCAAGGCTGATTCGAGGTCTAGCACCCGCCTATATAAAATTACGAATGCTGTAGTCCAATTGTTTAAAAAAGCGAGTGGGGAGTTTGATAGGAAGTGTGTGGAAGTGATATAGGATTTTAGGAAGTGTATTAATTTTAATTATAGCTGCCCTTCCGAACCAGGAGAACGGTTGTTGGTGCCACTGTTTGAGATCTTTTTGAATTCTATCTAGTAGAGGTTTGAAGTTTGCATGGTAGATGTTAGAGATGTGTGATGTGAGATGTACACCTAGGTATTTGAGGGTTGTTGGTTGCCACTTGAAGGGACAGGAGTCAACTGTTGCTATTTCGTGGGGGAGAGACAAATTCATGACTTCTGATTTAGGGTAGTTGATTCTAAAGTTTGACATGTATCCAAAGAATTCAAAGGTTTTGTTTAGGTTGGGGATTGAGGTGTGGGGTTTGGTGAGGAAAAACAGTAAGTCATCAGCATAGGCTGCTATTTTGAATGTGGATGAGTTTAATTTGAACCCATCAATATCAGGATTCTGTTTAATTCTTCTGATGAGGGGCTCTAGGGTCAGAATGAATAGCAGTGGTGATAGGGGACAGCCCTGTCTTGTGCCATTGTTTATACATACTTTATCAGATAGAGTATTATTTACCTTAAGTTTTGCTTGCGGTGTTTGATATAGTGATGTTATCCAGGTCATAATATGGGGCTTCAGGCCAATGTAGTTGCATGTCTCAAATAGATAGTCCCATGCGACCCTATCGAAGGCCTTCTCCACGTCAGTGGACAGGAGAAGACCTTCGATTCCCGCTTTATGCGCTCCATGTATTAGGTTGAGGGCTTTTGTTATATTGTCTCATGCTTGTCCTCCTGGAACAAATCCTACCTGTTCAGAACCTATAATGTTTTGTAAATGTACTCTGAGGCGGTTTGCAACCACCTTGGCCAGGATTTTGGCGTCAGTATTAAGGAGTCAAATTGGTCTGAAATTTGAGCAGATTGTGTGGTCCTTGTCAGGTTTGGGGATCAAAGCTACATGAGCTAAAGTGAAGGTTTCTGATATTTTTTGCAGTTGTTGGAGATGATTAAGGGCTTGAAGGAGGGGGGTTTTCAATATGTCTAATATTAATGCTTTATAGTAAAAAGCAGTAAAGCCATCGGGCCTGGGCTTTTCCCTGGCTTTAGGTTTTTAATGACAGATGTGAGTTCATCCATGGAGATCGGGCCCTCTAGTGACTCTGCATCTGCAGTGGATACGGTGGGCATGCCACTGTCCTTTAGATAGTCGATAAGAATTTGCTGTCTGTTTCCTTCTACCCCCAATGGTTTCTGTGGTGATTGGATATTATAAAGGTTAGTATAGTATTTATGGAAGATTGCGGCTATTTGGTCTGTTCTCTGTACTGTGTCACCGTGTTTATTTCTTATAGATGTGATATTGGTTGAATGTTCAGAGGCTCTGAGTGCTCTGGCCAGGAACCTACCACTTTTGTCTCTATGTTCATAATAAAAGCCCTTCCTGCAGAATGAAATGCGTTTTGCTTTAGGGTTAAGCAGCATAAGCAATTGCTCCCTTGTTTCTGTGAGTTCGGTAGCTACTCGTTCCACTTGGGACTTTTTGTGTTGCGCTTCTAGAGTGGCAATTTTCTGGGTCAGAGCTGTCAGGGCCTTGGCGTTTTGTTTTTTCTTGTATGAACCTAGTCTTATGAGTTTCCCACGTATAACACATTTGTGTGCTTCCCAGGCTGTGATCGGGTTTATGTCGTCTGTCAAGTTTAGTTCGAAGTATGCTTTAATTGCTGTCGTGACTTGTTTAAAGAGGTTGGGGTCCGTAAGTAATGTGGGATTTAGGCGTCAGTTGCATGATTTTGGTAGTTGATCTGTAATGTCTAGCGTAATCGCTATAGCTGAGTGATCTGAGAAAGACTTAATT
The DNA here is from genome assembly GCA_018402905.1 of Glandirana rugosa. Taxonomy (NCBI): domain Eukaryota; kingdom Metazoa; phylum Chordata; class Amphibia; order Anura; family Ranidae; genus Glandirana; species Glandirana rugosa. The sequence continues at coordinate 4,681,668 of BLSH010029916.1, forward strand.
CCTATGTCTGCTGATCTAAGGAGGGGGAGGTCTCTCTGGGAAATAAAAATGTAGTCAATCCTAGAGTGTTTATTGTGAGGATTGGGAAAGAATGTATAATCTTTGTCTTTTGGGTGTGTCAATCTCCATGTATCTGTTAGGTTAAGCGAGTTGAGTTATGTCTTGATCCCTTTTAGGATCCTAAAGGTGATACTGGATTTACCATTTGAGGTATCCTGCAAGGGGCTTAGTGGAATGTTGAAATCCCCACCAAGGATGATACATCCCTTGGCAAAGTCGTGTAGTTTCTTTATCAAATGTCTGCAGAAAGTGAGGTGGCCAGTATTTGGGAAGTATACGTTTGCCAGTGTTACCATTTTGTGGTGCCATAGTCCGCTTATAAAGAGGAATCTCCCTAGGGGATCTTGTAACTGCTGGGAGATAGCAAAGCCAGTGTGTTTGTGCAGCAAAATTGAGACCCCTTTTGTTTTCTGTAGGGGGTTAGGGGCATGGTAAACCTGCGGGAAGTGGGGGCGTGGCCTGACGCCATCGTGAGAGGACGTCAATCTGGAGAGCTCCGTCTGGATCAGCTAATCTGAAGCAATCCAGCCGAACAAAACAGAGGTGAGCTCAGCAAATACATCAGACAAACTCCCCCACTAGCCAGCTCTGTATAGAGGCCTGAATTGAGCGGATCGGCGCTCGCGGACCGGGTGCCCGAAAATCGAGGCCGCGGCTTTGCGGCCTACTAAGTCCGGGACACATAGCGGGCTCCCTGGAGGCCAAATCATCCATCCACCTACGGCACCTGTAGTGGTACCCTCTGGGGATCCCAGCCTGAAGGGGATAGACAATTAGACTCGATTTGAGCGGATTGGCGCTCGCGGACCGGGTGCCCGAAAATCGAGACCGCGGCTTTGCGGCCTACTAAGTCCGGACCATACAGTGTATACCCTGGAGGCCCAAACATCCATCCATCCAAAGTATCACTATTGTTACCCTCTGGGGCCCCTTCCTGGACCCGGTCTCAGTTCGCTAAAGACTAAAAAACTGCCCTATTTTCTGGACCCAGCCTCAAGCCTCAGCTTGGCATAACCCTGCATTATAAGCAAATCCCAAGCTACTAACATATGTACCCATCCTGCTAAGGATGCCTTAAGACTTTTTCTATGTGTCAATTTAAATAATCCAGCAGAACAGGCGCATGCGCGGAGGCTCCCAGCGCGGACGTATGTGCTGAGAGCTCCGCACCTTCGGGCCACAAACTCCCTGCCACAGCCTCGGAAACGGCACATACGAGCTCCGACTG